>JAEMWC010001968.1:0-75195 GCA_016490735.1 Pachyseris speciosa | reverse complement strand
TTAAACGGCCCTCCACAGCCAATTGGGCTCGAGCATACCCTTCAAAGGGGTAAGCACCAGCACTCTTAATCCCTTCAAGTTTTCAAATTGCTATGTTTACTGTTGCTATGGACACCTCGTAAGGCGATAAATCCACAGGACGAGGGCCTCTCACTAGACCTGTTGGTGCGTACAGGAAAATGGCTTCCTTTCTTGTGGAGAAAAATTATTGTCGTAGAAAATCTGATTCAATCCCAAACTGCTAAATTCCTTTCTTTTCAAGGGATCCTAGGTTTGAAAGAGAAAGCTTATTTGCAATGAAATCTTGAAGTGACTTCTAGAAAGCTATAACCACCCTATCCAGAGGAAATTTGTGCGCAACATTCTAGAACTGCCCAATAATCTTGCCGCGCAACATTCTAGAACTGCCCAATAGTCTTGCCTAAAGTGGTAAAACAATACTACAAGAAAATGCGGCTCATTTGTTATCTTTTATCCCCAAACTGAAAAGTTAGAACTTCTCATCTGGCGTCAGGTTTGACTCTTATAGTAACTGTTTACTCATAAACAAGTGCTTCCTCTGAAGACAAAAAAGTCTCGGCAGGTTAAACTCACAGTGTATTTTCATTCTCTTTTACAGTCCTCCTTTAGCCGAGGTGTCTCAGCATCTGGACGTAGTCACTCATCAACTTCTATGGACGACAGCATGGAAGCTTAGAATCAATTAACTGAAATTTAAGGATTTAAGCCGGGCTTGAGGTTCAAATTGATTAAAGGACATTTATAGTCCACTAGGTTTCAATTCTTTATTTCGTATATTCTTTATCAAATGCTATTTTTTCTACAGGATGTTTTTAGGAACACAGATTTTTGCAGCGTAGTTACGCTTAGCTTCGTCGCAAATATTTTTCTATAAATTTGGAATTCGTAACTTTCCATTAGATATATACTACATTTAGTTTATTTCGATCGGTTTAAGGAGCTTGGTTTGCATATCCTATTTTACTTTAGTCATTAAACATCTGCATAGTCAACTTCATGGTGCGCTGATTATTGTCTCCCAACCAACCCTAGCCCTAATAAAGATCTCCATCTAATTTCTCCTTACGACGTCACCACGTGATTAAACACAGTCAATGAGAATAAATGAAATGATCAACAAAAAATTAAGTTGACCTCCCAATTAGAACCACAAGAAATACAGTCTAAAGAGATGTGAGGAGCATGCTTGTTTATAATGCGATACCGACTAGCATGATAATTTTGCTGGAGTTGCTTTTAGCGTGCTGGCGAGTTTTTGTGCTTTGAGGTTTCGAGATGACTGAAATTTTTGCTGGGAACTGATTTTTACGGTTTTCTGTTCAAGCAGCAGAACATCAACCAGACAGCTTACATCCCACAAGGGCACTGGAGCGTGCTGGAAACTCGGTTTGGTGTCTGTCTACTAATTTGTAACTTCAAATTCCAATCTGAAACCTTCATTAAATCTTCCAAATTTCCTATGTCACTCAATTTTAACTAATCCTTTGAGAAAAATTCTCTTCCTGAATATGCCCAAAAATCACTCAAAAGTTCACAAAATATCCCACAACACAGCTTCGTGGGATGAGCGCAGGGATTTTAATAGCTTGAAAAGCGAACGAGATATCAACGTTGAATCCATGTTAAGCGGCTAAAAAACGATGTTTAGGTTAAATCCCGCAAGGACTGACGCAACAAAAGCAAACAAAAATCAAAGTTAAAGTCCGATATATATACCCCAGTAACGCACGTTTACGTAAATTAATTAAGAAGCGGAGTTCTTAATTGGACTGAACGGAGTGTGGTGTATGCAGTGTCTATTATGTGGCCGGGATTTCAAATTTTTACGGATCGAGGGCGATCCGCAGAACTTGAAACCTGCAAAACTTTCATTTTCAGGTTGAAGCTGCACTAAGTGCTGGAATGTGAACAGTACTCTTGACTGATTCCTCACGAAATATTTCCAGAAGAACAATTTAAAATAGTGCAACTGTCAGTGCGGAAGTTTACTTGAAGCAACCAAAAATTTTGGTGAGTGGTGCTTGTGCACACGATTTTTGGCTCTATATACTGTATTCCCTCGAATAAGCCCCCACTCCCCCGCCTCCCCCCGTACCCCCCCCCCCCCCCCCCCCCCCCCCGCTGACGTGTCCTGCGCTGTCCGTAGCCTTTGATTGACAGAGAAGGTCAGGCGTTATCGTTTGTCCTTTGTGCTTGACTGCAACCCATAGTCGGCATCGTTTCTAACGTCTGAAGGGACGAATAACTGGTTATACAAATGAAAATGTAGCCAATCGATCAGTGTAGTATTACAAACAGGGTTGACAACTGGAAAACACTCTGATTCGATTAATTAGTAAAATCCACGGTGCACTAACTAGCCTGCGAGCAAGCTCTCTCGGGGATTGAGGCGTGGGAAGAGGGAGAGCTTGCTCGCAGGCTACACACTAACCAACTGTCACTGATTCAAGTGCTGTTAGCTGGGCTTACCTTTTGGATAGGTGACCGCCTACAATGTCCTGTCTGGTTGACTTTTTGATTTACTAATTTTCCACTTCAAATTCCAATTTTAAACCTTCATTAAATCTTCAATATTCCCTATTTCCCTAAATTTAACAAATCCTTCTAGAAAAATTATCTCTTCCCAAATATGCCCAAAAAACAAAATCAGTCCCACAATACAGCTTCGTGGGATGAGCATAGAGATTTTGGATTGCTTGAAAAGCGAACGAGATATTAATGTCAAATCCATGTTAAGCGACGCAAGAACGGTGTTTATGTTGAGTCCCACCTTAAAAAGCGCCCCTCGATTACGCGCCCTCTTCGAATAAGCGCCCCTCTTTTGGCCGAAATTTTAAATAAGCGCCCGGGAACCAGACCAAAAGCTTCGCATTGGGCGTTGCTGAACGACTCTCCAGCTGAATCTGTGGTCAGTGTCTGCTTCACCAGCTTTTACCGTTTCTACTGTCTACCTTCCTCTTACAGAGCGCACTGAGGCGTTTAGAATTTTGTGACCTTTCCAATGTTATCGTTACGGCACAGGTATAGCTCAAGCTGGAAATACCGGTATAAGCGTAACCCTTGAAATATAAGGATTTACCGGGGATTTGTATGGGGAAAACAACTGTTCCTGAAACCTAAAAATATGAAAGAAAGATTTAAATTTAAAAAACCGTTTACCTTTTTTCAGTTTGCATGTCTCTTGATTCTTGCGCAATTCCTGGAGGGACTTATGGTTTTAGTGAGAGAGCAAAATCCGCCGTTTATTACGCAAAGATGATTACGTAACAAAGGTCATTTCGTGGGGGGAATTGAGGGGCATGTGTAATATTTGGCGGGGCCATGCAACCATCCCGCTCGCCCTCTCCCACTTCACACTTCCACCCTTTCCACAGACGAAAGTCACGTAGCTTGCTTATCCAGGCGCTCAGTTTATGGTAACCGTCTTGCAGCATCTCCAAAGGCGAGGGATTACTCATGATTACGCTGGGAAATTTGTGGTGGGCACCGAACAGGCCCAGTACTAGATTTAAGATTTAAAATTGCGGGTAGAATATTTTCTGGTAGACTTTTAAAGGGCTGTAAAGAACAAACTTACTTGATTCGTTATTACTATATAGCCTTACTGGACTCTTTGGGTGGCCGGTGTTTTCCGGTTGTTTTGTGTTTGAATTTCCTTCTTTTGGGTCAGAACTTCGATCATCAGTTTTAAAGTCAAACCTCGTCATTATGTACCTTGTTATCGTAGACTGCATTCACTTCTCTGGCGAGACCGAGAAACTCGTTATTCGTGAGAGTGAAAAGTAACGGGGAGCCGGTTTAATTTTCTTATTAAAATCTTTGAGAGTACAGTCACTCGGGTACGGTCCTAGTTATCTCTCTTTCTTCTCCAGGTTCTGAGGCGCGCAGTGGATCTAGCAAGCGGCGAAGCCGCGAGAGACGCGGTGGACATTTTTTCTCACTCTCCCCAATCTTTCCTAGGGGCTCTTTTCTGATCTGCATAATTCTAATTCTAATCATATAATCTGCAAAGGGTATATCTCATCACGGCAGATATGCAGATGTGCACGTGCTTAAAAAAATTAATAATAAAATAAATAAATAAATAAAATACAATTATGGTGCGAGTATTAAGTTAAAACGTCAGCGTTTTTAAAGATGGCACATGACAGCCTTTTTGAAAGCTTCTAGAGACTGCTTTTCAATGATACTATTTGGTAAGGAGTTCCAGACTCTGATTTGTACGTGCAATAAAACTGTGTTGGTATTTGTTTGTTTTAGCACCAACGAATTTCTTAGGGTGGAATTGCCTAGTGCCCTGTCACCTTTTAAATAATATATAGGGTGGAAATTGTATAGCTGATAGACCAGAAACTACTTTAAACATCATTGTGAGTCGTGCCACTTTCCTTCTTTTCTCGAGTTCAAATCATTCAAAATTTTCGTGACAGTACCAGGAGTGGTGCTGTATTCACTTTTAACAAAACGAGCCGCTCGTACCTGCACACTAGCTCACACTCTCAATGTCCTTTATCTGTTTTTGAATGTACGGGTCCCATGTACAAGATCCATACTCAAGCTGTGGTCTAACTAAAGCAAGATAGGCTTGCTCCTTTACGTTTTCCGGGCACTTATTTAGGTTTCTTATTATAAAGCCAAGAGATCTTTTGGCTTTGCCTATAATGCCAGCAATGTGAACATTCCAATTTTTGCAAGGGTTCTCCGTGGATGGTGTATTGGAATTCAACTGGAGATTTCGAGCGTGAGACTCTCAGGATGGTGCACTTCTTTGCATTTGTCCGCCCAGTGTACGAGTGTGTTTAGGTCTTGCTGTCGTGACTTTGCATCATTACAATCTTTGATTACACCATACAAAACCGCGTCGTCCGCGAAAAGGCCAATTTGCGCCTTTGTGTTTTCGCCGATATCGCTTATGTACAAAAGGAACATAAGAGGGCCCAACACAGTCCCCTGAGGCACACCTGATCTCACAGGAATTGCAGAAGATGATACACCATTAACAAGCACTCTTCGATGTCGGGTGGTTAGCCATTGTTCGAGCCATGTCTTGAGATTACCGCGAATTCCGTAGAAATCTAATTTATTCAACAATAGTCGGTGGGGCACCGTGTCGAATGCCTTTCCGAAGTCGAGTAACAACAAATCACTTTGTTGGCCAAGGTCAAGGTTACGTGCTACTGATTCAATGACTGTAATCAGTTGCGTTTCGCAAGAGTGGCGTTGTCTGAAGCCGTGTTGATAATGTACTAGGATAGAGTTTGAATCAAGATGATTAATGATGTGCCGGTATATAATATGTTCCACAATTTTGCAAGACACAGATGTTGGGGAAATCGGTCTCAAATTACTTGGCTCTTCGCGATTTCCTTTTTTGAAAACTGGGGTGACATTTGCAGTGACCCAGTCGCTTGGGACTTGACCTGTTTGTACTGATAGAGTAAAAATATACTGGAGAAATGGAGCAATGAAAGGCGCAGCTTCTTTCAAAACCCAGCATGATATTTTGTCAGGACCACAGGCCTTTTTGGCGTTAATGTTTCTTAGTAAGCGTATTATGCCTGGAACTTCAAATTTCAGAGGAGGGATGTCTGCAATCATACTAGGGCCCTTGCTTGGGATATTAAATAGATTTTCATCAGTGAAAACTGAAGCAAATTGGTCACTCAACACTTCAGCTTTCTGCTCACTGTTTGTAATTTCTTCATTTCCAGATTTTAGGGTTCCAACTCCAAGATTATCTTTTCTGGTGGATTTGATGTATGACCAAAATCTTTTGCTTGTTTTAGGTGGACCATCTTCGTTAGGCAAGTCGAGAAGATTTAGAACATAGTTGTTTCGAGCTTCTACGAGTTTGCGCTTACCAGCCTTTCTTAGGTCTTTGAACTTTTTCCAGTCTTGCCTGTCATTAGATTTCTTTGCTATGTTATAGAGACGTTTTTTTTACGCATTAGTCTTCTTAAGGATGGGGTGATCCAGGGAACGTTCCATCTCCCAGTGATATGTTTAGTGGGGACATTTCGTTCAGTTGCAGTCAGGATGGTGCGTTTAAAATATAACCAAGCATAGCTGTGTTGTCCGTACTTTTGTCTAGCTGTTGTTGTTGTTGTTGATGAGTGCTAGAAAATTCCACCCAGGCACTTTCAATTTCTTCTTTCAGTTCGTCAACATTGGCACGTTTATACAACAAAGATTTTCCTTAGTCTCGTTTTCGGTCGATTGATGATACAATCGTGGTCACTCATCGTGCCAACCTCGTTCCCAGAGTCTTTCCTCTTCCCGCCCCCTCTCGCTCCAGGGGCGGGAAGCGGAGAGACCCTGGGAACGAAGTTCACTCCAGTGATTTGAGGGAAAAAAGTACGATTGCTCGTAGTTTAGTGCTAGCCTGTGAATAGGCTTTCTGTTGGGGATTGTGATCGCGTCGCCTTTTCTTTTATCTCGCGAAAAAAAAATTTTTATTTGCCCTTGGGATACACTGAGCTTTCCGGTCGCTGTGCTTGATTTGATGTCCGTAAACAAACTTTCAAACAATGCGCTATTCAAATGAGCTTAAGAGAATGGCTTTTCTGATTGGTCCGTTTGTTCACGTGACTGATCTAATATAAAAACATTCTGTGGAGCTTCCTTTATAGTTTTGTGTTTCAGATCGTTGCAATCGCTTGTTTGTACGTCCTTGATCTTAATCTTTGTTTCCTCTCTCTTCTAAGTAAAGAATCAATGATCAATATAAACCCCACACTGCATATTTGTGCTGGGGTAGCAGTAGCACAGCACTGTCTGTGCGATTTGAATATTTTGCTCTTTGCTGTTCGAGACGCTTCTCTTTTAGCAATCCACGATGCATTTCAAGCCGCTGATGATGATTTTGCAGAGTTTGGACAGCGATCCCGACGAGAAAAAGCGGAGACGATGTCCAAATCGGTGCTACACTAAAGTTCAGAGCTACGAGGTAAGTTTGATGTTTGCCGCATTTTTAAACCAGCTGATGGCTTTTAACGAGCTACGTACCATGAACAATCAGCTATTTAAACACGATCGCTGATAAATTTGAATATGAAAGAAACTAGCGGCTGCATATGTACAATTTTAGTTCGTCGCTTGATTTCGAGCATATAAAATTCTCTCGTGTGGGCGCTTTTAAGATGGCGTTTAGCCCTCCATGCATTTAGCGCATGTGGTGCGCATCGCACATTATTCTATTGTGTAAGCTTGTTATTTTGGCCACGTTCCAAGGTCATTCCTTTCCACCAAGTGAAAGATAGCTAGCTCAGCTCTTTGTTTGGATAAGAGATTTGTCTTAAATTTATGTACATTTTTAGGAGTAACTGCTGAATACCCCGCCACTATTGTTTACCTTTGTCGGCGTTCTTTGAAGAACGAAGCAGAACACAATACACGCTATTCTTATTCAATGACATGCAAATAAGTGATCGACCAAAATAGAAAAGTGATATTCACTCGCTCGTCGTTCTGAAAACGCGTCAAAGAAAAACTTATAGCATTTTCTCAATGCATAATTCGACAAATCAGAGAATTCGAATTCTTCCCGGTATTGTTTATGTCTCTGTCAAAAATTAGTGGTCATTAGCGATCTGTTTTTAATGTTACAGAGAAACCGTTCTCTCTCTGCCTTGTAATGGATCCATTTCTGGGTCACGGCCTCCAGTTGCGTATCAATACCGTATCAAAGTGAAGTGCGTCGAAATGGAGGCAGGACAGTTAGGAAGTCCAACTTTAAGTGCACAACCGTGAGGCAGAACCTCGCAAAGATATTAATACTCCAGCACCAGCGACACAGGCTATGCTCTTTACAGTGAGCTTCGATATAAAAAAAACGAATAAAAACGGATTTGTGGAGAAACGACCAAACCCTTGTTATGTCGTCCCAGGTATCGCGGTTTCATGCTTAAAATTTGCGCTACGTGGCATTTTGTTATATCGTGCAAGCTTTGATGCGTGAAAGTAATTTCGCCCTTGACTTTGGGTCTGTATGCAGGCATAGTGCCATCATACAGCTCTCAAATCAGATAGTCCAGTGTACCTAGAACGTAGAACGTAATCCTAGTCAGAAATAAAATCACTTCATTATTCTTTGACCAAGAGAATTCGTGCAATTTGACTACATTCAAAGGCTATTTGATTGCCTTTGTTTTATATTTTAAATTAAATTGCATAAGAACAAAAAATTCTTCTTCTCTCTCAGTTACTTGATTCGTAAAACGTCATTTTGAATTTTGTGACACTCTGACAATGGAATACATCCCTGTCCATCTGTTTCCTTTTAATGACGCTTATTCATTGGTCTCGTGGTAGATACGTGTATCTAGTTTGGCTTGGGCCTCTGGATTCAGTTGTGTTTGCCAGTTTTGAATGGTAATTTCGTTATAACTGGCTTCTTTATTTCCATAACTGGCGATAGGGTTTGTTGTCGGGGTAGCCTTTCTAAGCTGGCGATGCGTCGTTTTCCCGCTACATTATGGTGACAATGTCATTGTATTTTAGACTGCACAAAGAACGTTTGACTCTTTGTTGATTAAGCGCAGCCTTGTGAAGCGCTTTGGAGCATTAGTCAAGTTAGCTCTGTATAAATATCTTTATTTTTTATTTAGCAATTCTCAACTCAGGAAGGAAGCTCCTTTGCAAAGTGATCTACCCTTACTGCCCTCTGTCACCTTTGCTAGTTGTTTTCTCACGTTCGGTTCTGTTTAACTTAGATATATCCGCAGAAGGCCAAGGACATTTACAAAATAAAATATTAACATCTTTGATAAGATGCCAAATGACCTCTTTTCAGGATCACGGTTTTTACTAATTTCCTGTTTATCCGCAAAAGGACAATGGCATTTACAAACTAACGTCCTTACATTTTGATAAGGTGCCAACTGACGTCTCTTTAGAAACTCGGCTTTTATGAGCCGCTAAATACTGGCTTTTAATTCTCAGATAAATTGTGCCTTTTCAACGTTCAGAAGGTACTCTTGCCCCGTCCGCTGGGTTTTTGTCTGCCTGAACGTCTCGCGCTTGCAGTTTTCCGACATTTTATCAGTGGTGTAAGCAGCGCGTGAACGGCGATCGGAAAACAACCAACCGCTTTATTTAAAGTGAAAAGGGGGAGTAAGCATTCCCTGGGTTAAAACGTTCCAAACAAACAAAAAGGTTTGAGGTGTAAGTAGGTAAGGTTCAAGCAACGCTCAGGGATGATATTTGTCATCCTAAACAAGAAGAAACCGATATCACTCCCCGATTGTGTGAGTTCTTGCATCAGTCGGGGGTGTAGCTCAGTGGTAGAGCGTCCGCTTTGCATGCGGAAGGTCCGGGGTTCGAAACCCCGCACCTCCATGTTTTTTCCTTAATTTTATTATTGGCAATTTTTTTTTTTTGCCGAGTTTTTTTCTTGGGTTCATGCGATTGAAAATTATAAAAAAATGAAAAACACAATTGTGGCTAGGCGCTCGGAGATTATTTTAGCCAGCCTGGTAATAACTTAAGAATAACATTGAAACTTGAACTTATTTAGCAATTAGTGAGTGACTTTTGTGAGGCTTAATCTTCACACAGCAGAAAAATAAAATAAACCTTCTAAATCGGGTGTAATGTTAGGCTCGATTACTAGCAGCTGTTCGGGAAGGAGCCCGCGCTCTCTCGTGGGGAGAAAACCACAGACCCGAGTGAGCGACGGAAATCGAGCCTAGTGTAATGTCAGTTAAGAGCCACTTGCAGTAAAACTCTGGAACTGCTTAGGCGACATTGATTTTACGCTGCACTGAAGATCCTTCCCTTCGTTACCAGCCCTCCACCGCTAGGTTTCTTCTTTTTTTGTTCTTTCCACTCTCCCCCCCCCACCCCCCAAGGATTGGTGTATGTTCGGTCAACATACGAAATACAAATTCCAATTGAAGTCATGCTATTTTTTTTTCTGTCTTTTAAATGTTCGTCTATCCTTAAAACCCGACGCTAAAACATCGTTTCCCTTTTCATTAGGTTTGTGAAGCTGGCGGTGAAATAACAGACCAAAGTTATCATCAGAGACCTGAACCAGAATGTGAATCCCAAGAAACACAAGAAAGCACTCAGGTACCAATCAACATACAAGGACCATTTTAAATCTTCTTTTACCTATGTATGGCAAAATGTTTCATTTTTTTTTTCGTTTTTTTCGCTAACAGGAATACAAAATCTGGTTGATATTTCGGCTTGGTCTTCTGAGCGGCATGTTCTTCGTTTTATTTGCTGTGCTGGTTATTGCTGGTAAGTACAGACTTCTGCGTCGTAACCACGAAAAACAAAAAAATCGCGCGTACAGTTTGCTTACCAAACAAACATAACGCTATGTCTGCTGATTCCTTGACAGAATCCAGCAGGGTTCAAGGCGTTTTGCTATTTCTTCGAATAAGCGCCCAGGTGCTTATTTAAAATGTCGGCTCAAAACTGTCCGCCAAAAGAGGGGGCGCTTATTCGAAGGAGGGCGCTTAATCGAGGGGGCCGCTTATTAAGTTTTTCTTAAAACAAACTGTAATGCTATTTTGGCTAATGCACGCACAAGGAGATAGAAAGAACTGGAAGGGACTTGCGGAAAATAGACTGTTCTCCTACATGCACTGATGCTGGAGTACAGTTGAAGTTGAAAAGATTACAAATAAAGTGACAATGGAAACAGGGTTTGCTTGTATCCCTACTATTTACGAAAATGAGGACGATGGGGGCGCTTATTCGAGGGGTCACTTACTTGCTATTTTGGTCCAGGGGTGGGCGCTTATTCGGGGGAGGGCGCTTATTGGAGGAAATACGGTACCTGAATTTCGCTTTTGAAAATGTATCTAAAATATATTTGGATTCTTCTGTTTCCGATACAGCTTTCAAAGCCGACAATGATATCCAGTGGGAGCCTGCGTTCCGTATGTACAGAGGACTCTTCCTGTTCATTCTAGAATTCTTCCTGTTTGGAATCAATCTGTATGGATGGCAGGCTGTGGGGATCAATAACGCTCACATATGTGACTTCAAGAATCTCCTTTGTCCTTTGCGAACGCTGGAGGTGAGTTGAGTCCCTTGAAAGATAAGGAGGAAACTCACAATGAGCCCAAAATAGGCCACTCACTAGCAGGATAAAAAAGGCACCCATTGCATTCCACTTTGGTTTGGGAAACGTCTTTCAAATTTGAAGCACGAACAACAGCCTGACTTAACTACCAGTAGCAGCAAGCCAGTGATCAGTTGAAAAGCGCTTGTGTACGTGTACTCCCGGTCGAAAGGTAACGCTCCAAAAGAACTGAAGAAGACGAGCTCGCACAACAATTGAAAATAGGTACCCAGAGCATACATGTCTGCGATACTCTGTCCACAATGCATTGCAAACTTTGCAGCTCCTTAGCATAAACAACCTTACCACCCGATGACATTCCCCCCTTTCTAGCCATTTGGATTTTTGGCTCAACGGTTCTGAAATGTTTTATTACTTGTGGCTTGTGTACTACTGACTAAGATTTACCGCCTGTGTACAGTACATACGTACGTCACCGATTTTTTTTTAACCTCCACTACTCAAGGAACTTCACGGTTTGTGACAACTGTCAATTCTAATTATTGGCTGTTTTCTTTTCCTCTCAACAGCTGGCCATATTTTTCGCTGTGTTGTGGGGTGCTAGCGCTGTAGTTTTCCTTTTCTCGGATCAGTTTGGAATTCCTCACTATGCACACCCGATTGCTTTAAGCTGCTTTTTTCTGGTATTCCTCATCAACACGCTCAACGTTTGTTTCAGACACTGCAGATTCTGGCTTCTGAAAGCTCTGGTAAGTGCAAGACTTTGTCCGCTTCTAATGCCTTCATATTGGAGAGTCTAGTTTGACTCGGTCTCCGAAGTTGATTTAAGTGAGTTCGCAGTGCTGCTTGATGCAATTAAGAGATTTTCAGTGTTCACGAGATAGTCAAGGTTTGCACGCAGCAGCGAAAATTGCGAAATTTAAAAACAAAATGGTGAGTGAAAACAATAGAAGAGGAGGTTGAGAGGGCCCCCCAACGAAAACTGCGATTTTTGTGAAAACTGCGAAAATTGGAAAATTTCTTTGTTTGTAAAATTCGTCCTTGTGTTTAAAAGGGTAAATAAAGTTGTTTTTCAGTGTTGTATTCGTCGAGTCAGTGAAAAGCAGTAGATTTTTCGCTTGGACACGAGAAATCGCAAATTTTGTAGCTGCTTGAAAACCTGGACATAAGTGGAAATTTTCGGCCTCACCAATTCTTTATTGACGCTGTTTGTTGTCTTGCAGTGGAGAGTGTTGACCGCACCGTTCCATCAGGTGGCGTTTGCTGACTTCTGGCTCGCTGATCAGTTGAACAGCCTCGTGGTTGCCATACTAGACATGGAGTACTTGTCGTGTTTTTATGCACTGGATTATTATTCGGTTCAAGGTGAGCAATCCCCGCCGAGCTCTTCCAATACAATCGGTGTCAGTTTGTGCGACCTTTTCGTCTTCTTTGAGAAATTTTTGTTTTTTTCCTTTTAATGTCGTGCCTTTTCTACTTTACGTAGATCGTAATCAATGTGGTACCAAACTTTACGGACTGAGGCCGCTACTCGCTTGTCTTCCCGCCTGGTGGCGCTTCGCCCAGAGCATCCGCAGATACAATGATACCAAGCAGAAGTTTCCACACCTTGCCAATGCTGGAAAATACTCTACAACTTTTTTTGTTGTCTTCTTTTCAACAGTGGCATCAGCTAACAAAGGTATCTCCTACGTAAACAATGTATTTCGTAAAAGATAGAGCGGTTTTAAGTGGGTGTCGTAACACCCAGACCAAAGCAATTATCCCAGCCAATCACAACAGCCCGAAACAGTGCAACGAGCCTATCAGAATTCGAAGCAATTATACGCAACCGTTGCAAAGCGCGGGAAAATCCGTGCGTAAAAGTCACGATTGGTTTGGGTTTTGCTTCTCATTGGTTTCAAGTGGCGCGAGGTTACCACTTTATGCAATCGAGGGGCTGTTATTTGGAATGTTAGCAATTGACGTCGAGTTTTTTAAAGGTGTATCTGGGAACTTGAAGTGCAGTTAAGTTTGATCTTTCCGAGCTCTGCTAAAGTAGTTGTCCAAATTTCTGAGAAACCACTTTTCGCCCCGAAAGAAGCCCGCTAACTGATGTATTCCCTACCTGAAACACGCTATCTGTGAAGAACGCTGCCTGCCCCTGAGGCAATCGGTTATGGTACCTCTGCTATTTGTGGAAGTAACTATCAAAAATCTAACTCTCTTCGGGGCAGAACTAAAAATTTGAGCGAAAATAATATTTTTATATTGATACATTGTCTTGTGCTATGGGGTGCTGCTCAGACGATAATGACAATGACGATGACAAGACAAATTGTTTCTTTTTTTTTTCAACAGAGAGAACTGGCAAGCAAGAAGTAGATTTTTACTTCTTCTCGTGGATCTTCTCTTCAATTGTGAGCACTTGCTATACGTACGCCTGGGATGTGAAGATGGATTGGGGATTAATGGATCCGAATCATGGATTTCTGAGATCCAAGCTGCTTTTTAAACGCTTGGTAAGGGACAATATAGACCGTTCAATTGAAAGGTATCGCCCATAACATGGAGACGTGGTCGGATAGGGTATAGTTTTTGACGGCCTTTGTTGTCACGAGCAAGTTATCGATTTTCTGACTACTCTGGTCTTAAACAGGGTATCTTGTTTTGAAATTGGTACAAGGTAATTTGTACATCATACTCGAATGTCTTAAAAAAACGTTTGGCTTTACAAACTAATCAATCAATATGCCAGTCTGTCGACGCGAGACAAAATCGCGTGAAACTAGAGCGTAAATATGTTACCAAGAGAATATGTTTCGTCTGCACTATCATCCTGTGGTTATCTTGACAGGGTAGAAAAATGCAGGATGCTTTTTTCCTTGAATGGAGAGGAAAATCAAATCATTTCAAACTGGGTATAGCTTTACAGAGTCCAACCAAACCTCTCCCAAGTAAAGAGAGTCTCCTCCTCATACCCCTTGGTGTTTAAGTAAGTCTGTCTTCTTATTCTTTTTACAGGGATTCTACTACTTTGCCCTGGTTAGTGATTTGTTCCTGCGCTTGTCATGGATTCTAACTGTGTCAGTTGGTGAAGCGGGACTGTTCCATTCTGAAGTTTTAACGGCTATGCTTGCTGTGCTGGAAGTCTTCAGGTAATCATAAATGGCGTTTATCATTAAGTTTCAGACTTTCGCAGTTTAGTAGTGCGTTGATCAGTCGTATGCACGTGCGTGATTCGCTTTTGTGAATATTCGACCTTTTTGCATCCCAGATTCCGGTTGTGTGAGATTTGATTCCAGTTTAATTTCGATTTAATAAGGATATTTTCGAAATATTTTTGCCGTGAAGTTTTAACTTGAATTTTCTTTACCTTAAACGATATTCAAAGATCATCATGAGCAATCCATGCACTGGATCTTAACTGACTTGCTTTTCTGACTTAATTAACTCTGATTTAACTGTTGCGCGTGCCCAAGAAATTTTTTAAAAGTAACTGTTCGCAGTATTTCTACACCCTGGGTTCTCCCCGGCGTGCGTAGGGTTGGATAGTCACCCGCAAGAAACCGAAACTACGAAACTGCGTAAGAAACACCTTTTGCAAGGAGGGAATTGTTATAATATTTGACATAATGCGATGTTTTTAAGTATCTACGACTATGTTCTTTCCGCAGGCGATTCATATGGAATTTCCTGCGAGTGGAAAATGAGCATCTAAGCCGCATTCAAGGGCCAGCGGACCACAGTCAAGAGGAACTGAGGGAATACGACGACGATGTAGAATCCGAGCAAAGCGAAGAATAATCGGGATCATCCGAAAATTTGCCGAAGATTTGAAGGGAAAATTAAGATAACGACGCAATAAGCTTGTTTTAAAGAAATCTTGACTAGTTCTGTTCAACAACTCATTTACAACAGCAGGAAATGATTGGATGGAATGTTTATTTTGGCCTTCGTAGCAAGTGATTCTGTTGGGTTTTCTTCGTTTGTTTTTTCGTTCTTCGACCGCGCGAAAACTAGGATGCGTTTCGATTCGCGCGGACAAAAAACAGATAGAAGCCCCTACGGAAACGCCGGTTGCTACGCAGGCTACGTTTGTTTTAGCCTGCGTGCAGACGTCTCCTATTTTCTTTGTTGCGACGTCTGCACGCAAGCTGCGTTTGTTTTGGCCAAAATGAGTGGTGGCCTCCTTCGCAGCCGTTGTTTGTGTCGGTCCTATTCTCCCTCCCTACCAACGTCTGCTGAACAGAGCCGGGCATTACATTCCCAGGAACTGGTCCGGCTCGGTTCAGCAGACGTTGGTGGGGACGGAGAATAGGACCGACACAAACAACGGCTGCGAAGGAGGCTAAATGAGTGGTGCCTGATTGAGAAAAAAAGAAGAAAAAGCAGATAAATGCCTTGTTAGTGGGAAAAATTCTATTTCAGCTAGACTTGGTAAAAATGAAATATATTGTAATTTGTAATAAGAAATTATTCATACTATGTATGAATTAAAATTAAATTTCATCAATAAAGCTTACTGGCTTTTTAGATTTGCCGTGTCTTGTTTTAGTTGTTATTTTCTTTGGTAGCTATTCACCTTGGAAACGACTTACAGCTTCTTTGAACTAACTTCCTACATCAAACATTAAATTGGACCTCTCACGTAACTTACCGGGAAATCCACTGTAAATGTGGGTTTGCCAAACGGATGTTGGGTAATAAGCCGCTGCAGGGCTTTTCCCAGTTCCAAATATTGGCGAGGTTAGGCCAAAATGGGAACACCATGGCTGGCCCTGTTGAAAAATGTCACATCATAACTGGCATAAATACGCTGACAGCTCTACAAGAGATCACAAGAGGGTAGCAAAGAAATTCATGCGAAGAAACTATTGTCGCTCTAGCTCTTAATGCCAGAGGATTGGGAATAGAACGGCCAAAAAGAAATCAGTGAAAAAAAATACAGGATAATGTTTTTGAATCAAAATGCAGTTCACATGCAAAAATTTGGACAAATCCAAGCGAACTAAAAAAACGGCCGAAAATTCCACATACGCAGTTTATGCCCCCAGCCCTTCATGAAGTTAAGCTCATTTGTATGCGTACTGTATTAATATTCATACGTGAATTATGTGAACATTTGTGAAGAGTAAAACTAAAACTGGACGTGAAATGATTGACGGGTAGAAAGGATTGTTTGATAGTGTGACGTAGACTATAAATTTGGCAGTTAAAACGTCGATTAAGCTCATCGGATACGAAACTTACGTGAGTGCTGGAGCTGTGGATCGCTTCTTATTAACTGCATTATCGGTTTGCCTTCCCGCCTGGTGATCGAAAGACGTCATTAAAAGTCTGGAGATCCGCAAATCTTTAACGCTTCTGAAAGAATCCAGTTAGCGTTTTCTCTGTCCTTACCAAATCACGATGAGATATAAGCTGGAGTACAGAGTAGAAGCCAGGCGGAAAAAGTCTGAAAACAACTCTCGTCTCAAAAGCGGCGCGTCGTTGCTAGTCTTGGTCCATTTCTCAAAGGTTGCCGTGCTGAAATCTGGGAAAGCGAGAGTGGTTTTTGAACTTAAGGCGAAAAGTGTATGTTTGAAGAGTCTTGTTGTTCGCGCTTGGAGCAGACAATGATCCCAGAATTCATTGCGGTCAAAGAGGGCGCTGTCTGAAGTCAAAAACTCTCGCGGGGGGCGGTGGGTTGGGGCAGATTATTACTTCTTTTCAGTAAAAACTCTACCTTATAAAATGACTTTGAAAACTGTCTAGTTGTTGCACCGAGGTTTCCATTGTTCATTAATTTTGAAGAGCGCATTTTTTGAAACCACTCATGACATGAAATCCCAGCTTGCTTTTACTGTTAGCCGTGAAATAGTTGGTCGAAACCAGTCCTAAGACTTCGGAAACGCTACCGAGAATTCATTCGGCACGAAGTGAAGTCTGCCCGTTTTCGATGAGTATCTTGAACACAATCCATGGAAAAGTTGCATTGGCGCGCACGGCAAACATTCAAAGCAATATTAAGCGGTACTCCTCGCGATTCGTCTGTGTGAATCAGATGTACGTAAACAACGGATGATAACGTGAACGATCGCCGCAGTTATGAACACAACTTAAGCAGTAGTGAAACCAAAACAAAAAAACCGCTTGTACGGGATTCGAACCCACAACCTCTGCGAAACCGGTGAATTGCTGTAACATCCGCGCTTGTTGGTTCGTAACATATCCGTGACTGATGAACAAGTGAGAATGAATATTTGGTAAACACGCTGCCGAATTTTAACACATAACTCACTTTTGCGTTGATCGCCTCGGTTTTTTGCTTCTATGGAGGCTAATAAACTACAGCAAAAAGTATTCTCACGCGAGATAAAGGCCTTACGCGAGATAAACATTTGTGCGCGACTACAGTCGTTGTGATGAGACAATCCATCACGCGTGATAAAGGGATTGAATTTCATGCAAATATTTTTACGTTTTGGAGCCAAGTTAATTTCAGAAAAGAGTTAAGTATTTCTGTCAAATTCTTTCACTGTCGTCATTTACGTTAATTTTTATAAGATTTTCATTCCATTGTTTTCAACTTGACGATGAAAAACGTTTCAACTGACGAAACCACGCACAAGTTTTAATTTACTACGCAACACAACGTTCTGAGTAAACGAAACACGACGGAAAACAGCGTACTCTTAGGACTCTTAATTTTTGCCCTAGAACATCTGATTAACTTAAATTTTTGGTGTAGGTCGCCAATAGGAGTTGTCTTGCCAAAAAGTTTCTTCAAGTCAAAACAGCCGTCTTTAATATTTTGTGATTTTTCAGCCATCGGCAAGCTTTTTGCGCACTGATTTAGAATCAACCGAGGTTTTTGTCATTGTACGCTGTATTTAAGACAAACAACCGACTTGATCTCTGTGTTATATTGGCCAAGAGCTCTGTGTTATATCGGCCAAAACCTTTCCGAAAGAACTTAGAGTCAACCAAGGCAACTAGGCGCTGTTTTTGACTCGGACGAACCCTTCAGTTAAGCTGATTCGGACTCAAACAACCGCGCTTTCTCTAATGTTAACGCTAGCGTTGATGTTAACATTAACACTAACCCTAACCATGCCCCTAACCCTATCCCTAGCCCTAGCCGAAGCTCTAACCCTAATGTCAAGTCCAACCTAAACCCAACAATAACACTGAATCTCTTCGGAGTGAGTGCTGTTTTCAGGTCGTACAAAATTTTTGCGCGCTGACTTGAGGTTAACCAAGGCTACTGAGTGCTGTTTTTTTTTTAAGTCAACCACGAATATTGTGCACTGTTTTCGTGCCAAGCGAGCTTGTCGAGTGTTATGAGTAAGCAAAAACGACACATTGCGCATTACGTCTAACTGAACAGAAACGTTCTGTGTTCTCTTAAATCGGTTACGAGCATTTGGCGCTTAGTCTTTCACTCAAAGAATACCCTTGGGCATTGTTTTCATGAATGTTAATTAGCATACTTCCACCATCTGAAGGGCTGGGGGCATAAACTGCCTATGTAGAGTTTTAGGTTTTTTTTTTTTTTTTTTTTTTTTTTTTTGCATACTTTATTTCTCGAGTTTATGCCCCCAGCCCTTCATTTACTGCTTCGTAGGCTAAAGGTCATTCCTCTGAAATAAAATGGCAATAGATTTCCCCTCTCCCTTTCATGTGCGGAAGGCGCCAAAAAGGAATGAAACCGGGATTAGTTTGAGTAGAAAATTAGAATTCGGAAGACTTCCGCTCAACCTCGTTCCCAGGGCTTTTCCCTAGAAAGAAAAATGGCGGCGGGATTTTTCTTTCTAGGGAAAAGCCCTGGGAACGAGGTTGACTTCCGCTATTTCGAATCTCGCGCCTTCCTCGCGTTTGGTGGCGAAAACGCGAAGCGCGCGAGAACGGCTCCCTTCGCGCCGCCGTTTTGTCAGCGGCTCTTTATAAGCATGCTCAATGCCATAAAAACCGGCGTGGAAATTGCACCATTTCTCGTGGAACTGAAAAAGTATATAAGATTAAATTTGCGTCCGTAACATCAAAAGCTGTAGATAAACCACGAGAAGAGAAATGGATATAGCTAACTCGGACGCCAATGCGCCAGACTCATGGGATTCTTTGGAGGATCCTGGTCCCGGAGAAATGAGCGGAGAGACGAGTGATCTAAGCGATAGACTTCATTCACTCAATGTCAACGCCAAACCTTTTGTTCCAAACGTGAATGCCCCGGCTTTTGTCCCTTCATTTATGAAATCGCAGGCAACTGATGGTACGACCTTTAGTTCCTAAGTAGTCATTTAGATCGTAGTTCAGAACATGCTGTTTTATTTCACGATGTGATGTTAAAGTATTTATAAGCTTACAATACAAGTTCTTATTTGTTTTAGATTGCACCAATTATTCTTGAAATTCGTGGTCCTGCTGAAATTTACTAACTTCTGCATAAGTCTTTCAATAAACACATAGAGGAAACAAATCGGCATTATTCCAATACTCCCCTCCATGGGTATAAATTATAATAGCTACATGTAGTAATTAATAACCCTTTGGCTTTGGCCATGAGCCCATGCATATTTCTTTGTCTGGGATTGTCTTTGATAGCTGCCCCATCAACTAATGGTGATGCCAAGCCAGAAGTTGTGCAGCCAGATCAGGGTGAAGGGGTCGCTGAGGGTAAGCTAATATTCACAGAAACAGTTAAATAATCATAACCATAAACCCACTCCCCCCTCCCCCCCCCCCCCCCCTCCACCTTCTCCAACACACCATTTTGCTAATGTGGTTCAGTTTTAGGCTAAAAATCCAAATTTAGCATAGCACTACATGTCTGAAATGATAACCAGGCACTCTGTACACCACATAAGAACTTGTATCTCAAGAAATGTTAAATTTTGAAGGTAAATCATCACTTGCAGTCTTTTTTCACCAAGCCCTTCATTTATCACTCATCCAGACTTGAGGTTCACACAAGTAGGAAAAGTTAGCCCTTCAAGGAAGTTAAAACAAGTGGTAACCCAGGGGTATAGTTTTTGTGGTTCAAGTAAATTCTTGGTTTAAATTTTTCTCCCTTTGTTTTAAACTAATTATCATACATTACCTTACATTACCACACCCAAAAACAAAGGGAGAAAAAAAAATTGATCCAAGGGAAAAAAAATAACAAGAAACTGCCTTTTATCAAAACCTTGTGTAAACTGTGGTGACAGTATCATCCCTTTCCAAATTGTTATACTTTGGTCCCATTATTAAAATAAAGATAGCATCTTTTAAGGCACCCAGGTGACCTCTTGTATCAAATCTTGGTTAAAAGATCTGTCTTAAAGCAGTCTTGGTTAAAACCCATAATAATGTTTTTCTCTAGCAGCTGGCCCAGGTGAAGATGTAGAATCTTCCAGTACAAAACCAGATGAGAATAAGGAAGATGAGGGTACAGAAAATATACTGTAGCATTTTAATGAGTGTGATCGTGTAATAAAATGCCATTGCCAACTTGAGAACTGTTCATTTTACCAATTAGCTTCACAACTGAAGTATGTGTAAGAACTTTGTATAGTAATGTTTTTGATGGTCATTGGGTCCTGTCACTTTCTTCTCTTTTTTTTTTTTTTACTTCAATATCCAATTGCACTGATACTGTGCACGTACACTTTATATTTATTTATTTTGAATTTTGGAACTTTTATTTTAGTGTCCTTACTTAGTGGTTGTACTGCTATATGACACTTAAATAAATGAGAATGAATATATGAAAATCATAAATCTGAACTGCGGATTAAAGAAAAGAATATGTGAATGATCATCGCAGTTATGAAGGAGTGTTCATAACTGCGATGATCATTCACATTCACACTTAAATAAAGTTATCAATTTTGTTCCTGTGGCTTTTTCTGGGCACTCTTTGCAACTATCACTGAGTGAAATGTGTCCTTTTAAATAGATATATAAATCAATGCGATGACTGACATTTTAATGCATTGATTTTGCTTTTTTTATTAGGTAAGGAGGTTGATGATAAGAAAATAGAGAAGGCACAAGAAGAGGAAGCAAAACCTGTGAAGACGAACAGCTCTAAGAAAAAAGTTGAAGTAGAAGAAGAAGAAGAAGTCAAGGACAAGAGGGAACATGTTAATATCATATTTATTGGTCATGTTGGTAAGAGTCTGTGTTAACTATTCAAATAGTATGCAACTTTTATAGATTGGCTGTAAATCTTGCCAACTAATGTATTTTACCTGCTTCAAAGTTCTGCTACAAGTCAAATCCAGCCCCAAGTAAAATGCAAGTTTGTACTCCATGTCTTGACTGGCTCTTAAAACTGGAGCTTGTACTAATTTCAATAGTGGCAAAACAACTGGGAATATTTAACAATTATTCACCGACACTGAGGTGAATAATGTTGTTTTAGTATATACCACACAAGCTGAATAATTAGCAGACCAAAACATTACTTTGTGTGACAATATACCGACCAGCGGTTGGAAAATATAAAATCTCACGCACCGGCTGCTCGAAGGTGAATAGTACTTGCTAATCACCTCCGAGTTAACCAATCAGAGCATGCGAAAAGCACTATTCACTTGTGCGGTATATAACTAATACACTGTATGCACCCCTTCAGATGGAATGCTTATCTACAGCAAGGTTACCTCAAGGCATTGATGCTCCTGGTTCAAGTGAGATTGAATGTGGTAAAGTTCATTGTTTAGGGAGACAGAACAGTAGTGATGTTGTGTAGTTTAGTGGGTTGTTCACATTAGAACAAACTACATCCCCATGTTTGATTAATCAGACATGCATGGTCAGATGTTACAGGCTTTTTTGCAATCATGTCTTCTGAGGAACTGAATTTATTTCAGTGACTTTTTGTTTCCTCCAGATGCTGGTAAATCAACAATTGGTGGTCATGTCATGTAAGTAAATCTTATTGTAAGTCAGACATGTTTAGTAATACTCCATAATTCTTCCTCTTTGTTGAGGGCAGTAGTATGATATATGGGTTATTGGCCAAGCGCGAGGTCAAGATGGCAGGGCTTGGTAAATAAAGGATTTATTATGTGACTCAGAGGACGCTATTAAAAGACAGTAAAAAGGTGGGATGAACAGGTTATCCCGAGAAGTCAAGATGGCTCCATCTTGACCTCGCAGGTAGCCAATAACAGCAGGAGAATTGATTCATCTTGACTGCTGAAAGAGCCAGTCATATAACAAGAGACATTGCTATAGATTTTTCCAGTTATCAGATGAGTTTTCCTTATTATGTGACTAAATCGGGAATGTTTGTCATGATACATGTAGGTATTTGACAGGCCAGGTGGACAAAAGGACACTTGAAAAATATGAAAGAGAAGCAAAAGAGAAAAACAGAGAAACATGGTAAGTCACAAAGAATTAATGATATTCATTTCAGATTCCAAATGCAGTTCTTTTACTGGCAGTCGTAAATGAAAAATGTTTAGCTTGTGATTGATGTTTTATTTTTTGTCATGTAGGTACTTATCATGGGCATTAGACACAAACCAAGAAGAAAGAGATAAGGTATGATCTCCATTCTGAAATATAGCAGAAATGCTATCACAATATTTAGATATAGTGGCAATCTCATTAATATGTCCTTGGTTGGACGTGAGCTCTGTTCTTGATGCTCTTTAGTTATTTTTCTGATATTCCAATTGTCATGGAAAATTTTAAAAGGCAGTGGCCTTAAAATTGGTAGTCTTACCTTAACCTAATTATTGATAGTAAGAGAAACATTGGTAAATATACCAAATGCTGGGAATGGACATTTAAATGGAAGTCTTTAATGACAGGGTGATAACTTTGTTGTTGTTTCCAAGGGTAAAACAGTAGAAGTTGGCAGAGCAGCATTTGACACACCCAACAAACATTTCACATTACTGGATGCTCCAGGTCACAAGAGTTTTGTTCCAAACATGATCAGTGGTGCCTGTCAGGCTGATCTAGGGGTGCTGGTATGTTCTTGTAGTATTAATGAATGAATTTAACTTATTTTAAGTTAATAACAATATCTGTGAATTGGTTTTCTAGGTAATTACATATTACATTGCATTTTCTTTGCAAACCACCAGATGGCCTGCTCATAGGCAAGAACACCTCAAGTTGATTTCTGGCAGTGTTTTGGCATCTATCTATTCATTTCATTGTCTACCCTGCATCTTTCATATTTGTTATAAACATTCCAAACATCATGAAACCGTTGTCAAGGCTTTTCTTGCCATACACAGTGAAGCAACTTGTATGACAGCATTGTTCAGTTTAGTGAATCCTTGGAAAGAAAAAAATTGTATTAAGGCCAAAACAATCATCAGGCTGGTGTTTTACCCCCTTTAAAAGTCAAATACTTGAACTTGGATTTTCTAATGGGGTTCTTGAACCTTATCCCTGTCTTAGTAACATGGTTTAAGGAACCATGTTTGCACTGAATAAAAATAATTTGTTGATGCCTTAGATAAGCTGATAATACAGTGTATTGCTTTTTTTGCACCTGCTAAGGTTATCTCTGCTAGGAAAGGAGAATTTGAAACTGGGTTTGAAAAAGGAGGACAAACAAGGTAGGTAGAGGCTGGATGGATTAATGACTGGCTGATATAAAAATATTGTTTCTTTGAGCTAGAGATGATTCCTACTTGTTGACTGTGGATTCTTGTTGTCTCGAATACTCTTGAAAGGGAATATATAGGAAATTAAATACAGTAATGGGCTGCTTGTGATATCCATTCCATAGTTGATGGCAAGAATTAACCAGAAAGCCACTTGGATTTGGCATTTACCTAGTACAATTTGCTGTGGTTCTGACAGTGTCCGAACAGGCATGAGTTCCATGCAAGTGCTCTGAGACTGTGAAAGACATCAAATGAATGACCCATAATATTTGACTAATAAATTAATAAACTCACCAGTGGCAACTTACTAATTGATGGAGGATAAGACCAGACTAGTCGAGTCAGAAAAGGCTAGTTACTGTTTTTACATTTAATAGATAAAAAGACCATTTGATGAACAGAGCATTATTGAGGTAATCAATGACCCCACTTCTTTTTCAGAGAGCATGCGATGTTGGCCAAGACAGCTGGAGTGAAGCATCTGGTGATACTTGTAAACAAAATGGATGATCCTACAGTGGAATGGGATCGATCAAGGTGTTTTTCTGAAGTTGTTTTTTTCTATATTCCCTTTTGCTGATATTTTATTTTAAATTTATAAAAAGGTCAAAAGATATAAAATTTGGACTGCCATTATTGAAGCCTTTTGTATTTGTTTATTTGCACTTTAAGGATGAGTTAAGCATTTCATTTACAGTCTTAAAAGTTAGAGCCACCTCTAACAGGCAATCTTAGTGTAAGGTTGTTGGTCCCAGGCAGTTAGGAATCCACAGGCACACAGTTACCATCACAATTGGTACCAGTGTAAAGCATTTAATGGCAACAAATTACTTGTAATTAGGATTTCAACCACAAAATTAAATCGGCATTCCCAAGAACCACCTTGTGAAGCATACTAAACAACTCTTCTGGGGGAATACTGCCCCAAAGGTTAAAAATGTTAAAATAATAGGATGGACATGAAAAGAAAAGACTTGGGTTGTACTTTCTTGTTCGTATAAGACAGAAATAACCATAAGTGCTACTGTTTGAAGCAAAAATAGAAGAGTTCTTGTGTGCCTCTTTTACTCTGCAGCTCTTATATAAAAGTATGTGTTCTGTCCCAACAATTAAACCATTCTTTTTTATCTCAAAGGTATGATGAAATCCAGACAAAACTGACACCATTCTTGAAGAAAGTTGGTTTTAATCCTAAGACAGGTGTGTTTGGAGTATTTTATACTTTTTTACATGAATGCTGTTCACCTAATTTGCTCTCATTGTTCAAGTTAAAGGGATCATTTATTATATTTTTTCCCTAGACATCCACTATATGCCCTGTTCAGGTTTGACAGGTGCAAATCTTAGGCAAAGACTAGATCCTAAAGATTGTTCCTGGTTTAGGTAAGAGTTGTACCATTATTAGATGATGATGATGATGATGATGATGATGATGATGATGATGATGATGATGATGGTGAAACGTACTGCATAGTAATTATTGTATAAGTGGCCAGCTCACATGTACTTCATAATTCCATTGACAATTCAAGTTTTGCAGAACAAGTTACTTAAGTCCATCAAATATTGATTATAAAATAAAACAACTATTTTTTTATGTGGCTGTTTACATTAATTTTTTGGTGGAGTGGGGCAAGAGGAAAGGAAAAAGCAGCCAGTTTCTTGTTTCTTTTTTGATAAAAGCCTGGCAGTGTGTGAGATGTATTTAATCTGAATATTGTCTTGCAGTGGCAAATCATTTCTGGAATATATAGATGAACTACCATCACTGACACGCTCCACTGATGGTCCACTCAGGGTACCTATCTCTGAGAGATACAAGGTATAAAAATGTCTGAGGATTTAAAGAGGGCTGGGTACTCGTAACATAACAAAAACCAAATGCCAACCGTAAACTTAAATGGAGGCTTGTAACCCTGTAGTTGCTTTACATGTACCTCTCTACTTCTTACAGTCAAAATGCCTGAAGCGTTCTGGCTAAAAAATGATTAATATTTTGAAAGGTGCGTTCATTAATCCAGAGCCGCTTTGATTCGAAAAGTCAACTGAACATTGTAATCATCCAGCCGTAGCATCCATTCGAATATTGAATGTTGATTGGACTAATGACAAAGCATATCCAAATACGGAAACTTTGCGCGTCACGCAAGGGTAAAATGATGGCCAGAAATGTGTTGGGGGTCTATATCAACCAGGTAAAGCTCTTTTGAAATTTCAAGCCAAGAATTGAAGCGGCTCTGGATTAGTGAATGCATTAATCATTATTTAGGCAGAACGCTACAGGTGTTTTGACTGTAAGGTGAACTTTTGAGTAACACATGAACTCAGGCAATCAAATAAACACAACTACAATTTTAACAATCAAACTTTAAATTGCCCTCAGCCATTATTTTGATGTTATGGACCCTGAATAAAACCCAAACGCAAAATAGACCAGAATCTAGCAATCACCATCCACAAGATTTCATGATGTTTCAATTCTTGTTTAAGAAAAATTAATGTCTTTATTCGAGAAATATGTTTGTGGTTGCCAACGCAAGAGCTTACCTGTTACTAAGAGTCACTGGGTCAGAGGACAATGTTAGTACTTGTTTGGCAAGTTAATGTACATGGGTACTAAGCCATGTTGTATGATACAGTGTGCATGAATTTTGGTTTTCATAGGACATGGGCACTGTGGTACTTGGAAAAGTGGAATCTGGAAAACTTTCCAAAGGAGATTCACTGATGCTGATGCCCAACAAGGTGATGGAATTAACTGAGACAATTATGTTTACATTATTTTCACCTTTTTGTGTGTCATGGTTTAGCTGATAAGATTGTTTCATACTGTAGTTTTGTTGTAACTAGTGGCAAGGCTGAGAATAGATAGTGGCATTAATATAATCTGGGTCTTCAGTGTTTGTTTCATTACATGTCTATTCACCACCACGCAAAAATAAATCAAGTGATATTCCTGAAGGTAAAAAATGATCAATTATATGCTGTCCAAAATTAACATAAAATTATAATAACAATTTTATTTGCAGCAATTGAGAAACTCAGTTATCCAATGTACTGTAGTTGTGTTAAGAGCCCTTAAGTTGCCTGTGCCGGCATGCTATACAAGTAAATTCTTGCATGGTCTCTTTACATAGGTTCCAGTTGAGGTGTTAGGAATCATTTTCGATGAAGAAGAAAGATCTGGAGCAGTAGCTGGAGATAATGTTAAACTAAAATTGAGAGGAATTGAAGAAGAGGTAAGGCAAATGAGAAAGTGATCACTTACTGGAAAAGGAGTACAATAAAACTTGTTACTTAAGGCAGAAAAAGATTATTTGGAATTTGACTAACATTCATAATATACATGTAAGACCATGCACAATGTAACCCATTGTTTCTGATTTATGAGAAATTTTATTCAGTCTAAGTGCATTACTGCAGGGTTTTTGACCTGACAAACTGAATAAAAAGATGTTAGAGAAGTCCCTCGTACACCCTCCAGACCTCATTCTCGAATGGCATTCTTGCACCTGCATACACATAAATACACATAAATAAGAGATTTGATAATTAGCTAATCTTATAAAATGAAGACCATGTGCAGAGACCCTTGATTTTAATATACATTTTATTAAACTTGACTTTATAGTGGAAGGAGTGATGCGTTAAAAGTTGAATAATAATAATAATAATAATAATAATAATAATAATAATAATAATAATAATAACCTTTATTTACCCTTGGCAGTATTTATAGCACAAAGGCTAGTGGGGCCGAGCAAATACAGAAACAAATAATTCAAATAAAGAAATAAACATGATAAGAATCCCAACTGGCCGGAGGCAAACCAGTTGGCTTTTTACAAGGATGACCGAGGAGTTGAACCAGGGACTACCCAGAACAACACCATCTAGTGGCTAGAGCAGGATTTGAACCCGGGGTGACCGCATTGAAATCCAGCGCCCAAACCACTTGGCCATCCTGCCTCCTTATAATGTTCTGTCTTATTATGCTTTGTAGGATGTTTCTCCTGGTTTTGTCCTCTGTGCACCTGATAACCTGTGCCACACTGTGAAAACGTTTGAGGCTCAGGTACAGTTCATGTGTTTTTCACTGCAGATGAGTTAAACTGGTACATCTTGTGTACATGGCATAAAGAAACAGTAAATTTTAATTCTAAACGTACACATACATGTACGCCTTTTGATCACGGAACTAGAACAAGCAAGAGCAACGTTTCACTGTTAAAGTTCACAAGAAGAAACCTGTAGGTCAAAATGAAATTGCTAAAATTAAGTTTGACACTTGCCCATTAGTCCTTTTGGGTCTGAAGGGTATTCCTTTCATTTCTTAGTTAGTGAGTGGAGGGAGTAGGGGGTGGTGGAGGTTTGGGGGGTGGGGTGGGGGTGGTGGAGGTCTTGATAGAAAAATTGTCAGTTAACTCCGGGCAATACAGTAAAAAAGTATGTACAAAAACGGCTGGAGCAACGAGGAAGCCTGGATTCAAACCCTCATGGAAATGGGAATGGTTTTAGGGTTTATGTACTTTGTTGTAAATCGGTGCTAACAAATAAACAGAGAAAAAGAATAAGGAAGACCGATCCTAGAATTACAATCACTGTGAAAAACAAATGTGGCTTACTACAAATTAGCAATGGTATACCCAGGAGGTGGTATACCACAATATTTTGGCACTATTTCGTCGCTATCTTGTCAGGGCTGGATTTTAAGCAAGGTAATAGTATTACACCTCCCTAGATAATTTCTTTGTTGTTGTTATTGCATCACAGGTGGTCATCCTCGAACATAAGTCCATCATCTGTGCAGGGTATAGTGCTGTACTTCACATTCACAATGTCATAGAAGAAGTTTCATTTGTGGTAAGTGGCTGGTTGACCTTGCACATGTTTGGTTCTATTAGAATATTGTTACGCAAAAAGCGCGGTACAGTTCGTCTGTTCTGCAGGCTCCTTGGCTCCTTGACCAGCTGCAGTTCCTCACCGCCTTGTTGACCATGGAGTGACAGATTTCTCAAGAATTCTTATTTGACCAGGTCTAACCTCTTAACCGGATAACGGCATTTTCTTTTTCATCCATTTTTTTTTTCAGAAATCTCTAGATCTTTTTATGCAGTATAGAAAAATCTCCAGTTTTCTAGTTTCGATATAAGGTCGAGTTTGCCGTAAATAGGCAGATTCCAAATTCAGTTTAGCGCATTTTTAAAAACGAGGCCTTCCGCAGATTTTCCCTCATGGTACTGCTTCATAATAAAGTCTGCGCACCAGACCCAGGGTTCGCATGCACCTTGAAAGTCCTTGAATTTGAAAATTAAAAATCAAGGCCTTCAAAGTCCGTGAAAAGTACATTTCCTTGAAAAACCTTGAAATTTGCTGTTTGACTGTATCCACTTAGTGGAAGAACTAAAAAAGACTTAGACGTGAACAAATCTGTCTGTTATCCCTTCAACCCGATCATCTAGTATCACATTCTAATGGCATTTTTTACTGGATGGATTGCTTGAAAAATTGGAATTGTGCCCTGGAATGTCCTTGAAAAGTCCTTAAATTTAAGTCCAAAAAACGAGTACGAACCCTGCAGACCGTTGCTTAAAAGTAACTCGGAAATCTCCGATTCTCACTCACAGTCGCCTTTCCCACCTTTACATGTATGTAAATCCAACATTCGAGTTTTGTTTTTTTCAAGGTCCTAATAGATTTAATTGATAAGAAAACGGGAAAAAGGATGAAGCAAAGGCCAAGATTTATCAAGCAAGACCAGGTGGCCATTGCTCGGCTACAAACCACAGGAGTTGTGTGTATAGAGAAGTTTTCGGACTTTCCACAGATGGGTCGATTTACTCTCCGAGATGAAGGTAAGATATTCCCACTTACAATCCACATATAGAGCTCATATATCTCGAATCCGATTGTCGGCGTCTTGGTTTATAGTATTTACAAATCACCTTCACTAACTTGCTGGAGTTGCAAACGTTTCTCAGTGAACAACTAGTTGTCATCTCTCGGTATCGCTCCTTTAACCCCACGCTACTCTACCGAACGATATATACTAGTTATGCAACGCTTTCGAGGCTCGTGTGTATACCAAGAAAATACGAGTGACGAGTGGGATTTTCCACGGTATACCACGAGAAAGGGTTGCATAACTATTTTACACCATGCCATAGAAAATACAGTGGCTATAGCAAGGCCAGCATAAGCGGGAATCTCAATGGACGATGGGAATGGGTGTGATAGAATTTGATCGATGGGAAGTTCGGTGGAATACTAGGGACCTTAAGATTTGACTACGAGTACGAGATCGAGTACGAGTACGACTTTTTAAATGTGGTTCGCGTGCTTTACATAAGCCCTTCGTATATCAATCCTGTTTCTAAAATCTTATTTTCTGTTATTAACAATAAGGAAGAGTAAGGGTTCTGTGGAGGTGACTGGTTTGAAGTTTGAAAGTCGTACTCGAATCTAAAGTCCCCTAGTGACGAATATACAACGGCTTTCCTGCATTCTGATTGGCTGTACTTTCTATGGCATGGTATATATCGGCATACGAATCTGTGGACGCGAATCTGTAGCCAAACCGTACAAGGAGGCTACGATGCTGCGTCAATAAACTTTTGACCCTGCACATACACGTCCGAACAGAAAATAGGATTGTGTGTGATAAAACGTATTACAACCATTCTTATTAAATATTTTGTTAATCCTCGTGTTGTGAAAACCTTTACCTTAGCGTAACACCATTTAAAGAATGGCGGATTTTTTGCCTTATTTCTCCTGTTCCTTCATGCCTTCTTTATTAATTAACCCTGTGATGGAATTTGGACTGCTGTGGAGGAATCGATATACTGCTTGTTGCATTATGTTGCAAAAACGTAAGCCAAGCCCTTGCCTGATCACCCAGCTAAGAGCTAAATATGTCTTCTCTGTTTTTCTTTTACAGGCAAAACCATTGCTATTGGGAAAGTTTTAAAACTGATCAACTAAATTGGATGAACCAAACTATTGAGACTGCTCGTAAAACAAACAAACAAACTAACAAACGTTGATTAAAGCGCTTCTGTTCATTGATCGATTTGAAGCTCTCAAGAATCGTGGTGTTAAAATGCGCAAGTCACCCGGGATCAGATAAGGACTGATATCAATACTGACCCAAAACCCGACAACTTGTCATATTCAGCTGTGCTGGCGCGCCGTTAAATAAATGGACATCTTATTTAACGCGGATTTTGTACGAGCGAACTCATTTTAAAAATATGTTTTCATATTGCTAATTGTAAGGATTATTCAAAGTTGTATTCCATCAGTGGTAAGGGCGGGGCCAGAGAGCGGCGCTGATGCTTGGCAGCGAAGTGCGTTTTCAGTCCCAAACTTTTAATCTCATTGGTCGATCAAATACTTTTGTGATTGCGCAATGAACATGATTGCGCCAGAAGAAATAAAATGGGAATTGAATTTTTTTGCAAATAAAACGACCATTTCTATTCCAACCGGTTGGAACGTGTAAAATAGAGTACCTCAAAAGGGATTCCAGTTCTGAGAATTTCCGTTCGAACCGTGCGCTCTATTTGCATTTCAACCGGTTGAACCTGATATTTTGGCGAAATGGAAAGTGACTTTGGTTAGTTTCACGGTTTTATTCAAGCTTAAAAATTAGCAAGTGACGAAAGGTTTATTGATAAAGGTGAGACAAGCAAAAACAATCCGTTTAAAATAAAAGAACTGAATGATACCTCCAGTGTAAAAGGGTAGTTATCATTTTCCTGAGTAAATTTTATTCCTTAATAAATATATTACCGGTGCTCATAAAACATTTGAGGAGTGTCGGAAGCTTGATGTTTGTTATGACCAGTCTGTTTGTCGGTTGTAATAGATAACTTGGCTCTGTTGTATATTTCTAACATGTTTTATTTTTCCTGGCAAATAAAAACAAATAAATTGTTAAAACATATTGTGAGCGAAAGGAGAAAATTTTTTGGTGTGTAAAAAAGGATATTTAGTGGAAACTAAAAACAAGAAACAAAACATACCTGTTATGATTAATCTTTGGTTAATCAAGATTGGGGACTATTTTTTGCGCATACGTGATACCATACGATGCCGATCTCTGTCAGTGGCAAAGGCTTATGTACCAGTGTGCACTATAAACCCACAGATTCTCACAGTTATTTGTTGTATTCAACTTCACATCCATCTCATGTCAAAAATTCCATTGTCTATTCTCGATTTCTTAGACTTCGACGTCTGCGTAGTGATGATTCTGATTTTTCCAACAAATCAGAGGAAATGTACCAGTTTTTCGAAAAACGGGCTGTCACCTGGTCACCGCGCCTAGCAAATTGGTCAACAGTCGGCACTACAAACGTCACAAAAGGAAAAGAATGACAATTCCATTCACTCTCACATTTCACTCTCACAATAACCCAGTTAAAACCATCATTCTTAATAACTTTAAAATACTGCGAAATGATCCCGAAACTGCTAGAATCTTTTCACAACCACAAATACGCGCTCTCGCGATGCAAAACTTGTCCTTTCATTCAAACCGCTGATAAAATATCGGGCCCTGAGCGATCTGTTACAGATGTAATATCACTGATCGTTTCAAGTGTACCTTCGCAAGTGTTACCTATTTCATAACCTCAGATAACCTGTACATTATGCAAAAAGTTATACATCGGCGAAACAGGATTCCGAGAACACCTACGTTACTTTGAGAAACTGATGACGAAGATACATCCAAACCTGTCCGGCCCGGCATTTTAATCTCCCTGACCATCCCAAATAACATATGTCGAACTGTGGCCTTTCCCTACATCAAGGTACTGCCAATAGCGTAGCTCCATCTTTTGTATAGAAACCATACACAACCCACAATTCTTCGATTCGCTCTGATCGACGAAGGGCTAACGCTCGAAACGTCGGCTTTTTTCAATCTCTTTACGGTGGTCAATTTACATTATCAACGTTAAAACCGAATTCGTCTGTCAGTAGCGCGACATCGTCATTTCCAGCAACCAAAATCGCAATTTTAACGCAAGAGAATCTCAGTTTAACGAAAACAGGAGCCCATCACTCCTAACGAAAAGCTTTCGACAGTAAAGTTCACTTGGAGGGCACGAGTTGGGAGGTTAATATTACGGGTGTTTGTGGCCCTCATCCCTCCTTAGGATAAAACACGTACAATGGCACCGTTAATTTCACTCGCATCCACTGAACTTTGCCTCTCATCTTTGCCATACTTTTCTCAGACTTAGAACTTAGAATAAGTACTCCCATGAGCTAGAGATTCCTCTAATACTGGGAGGGACTGGTCAACGGTTACGGAGGTGAGGGGCACCTTTAGTGATCTAATGGCAGGCAAAGCAGACTGCTTAAAGCAACTTAATGTGTCGCTTGACATGACTCCATAAGGGAGCAGATTCCATAGACGAATGGTTCTTGGGAAAAAAGAGTAGTTAAAAGATAAAACATTAGTAGCAACTGTTGGTAACAGAGCTGGTGGCGTCGAGTAGTTCTAAGTTTGCGGTGAGAGCTTACTGATTCGGGAATATTGCAATTTACTAGGTTATTGTGAAACTTGAAAAAAAGCACTGATTGGTTAAGAAGACGCCTCTGTTCAAGGGTGTCCCAGCCTGAGGTCTTAACTAGCTTGGAAGTACATGTAGAGCCGGTTTTATAATTGCTACAGACAAAGCGGGCCGCGTTCTTCTGGACTTGTTCAACACGGTTAACATCACAGTCAGTGTGTGGGTTCCATGAGGAAGACGCATATTCAAGGGTTGGTCTAACTAGGGACATGTAAGCCCTCTCCTTGACATCTGGTCTGCATGGCTTCAGTAATCTTCGGATGAGGCCAAGGGACTTATTTGCCTTAGCAGTTATCTTTGAGCAATGAGAACCCCAACGGAGGGCTATCCCCAACGGCTACAGAGCAGTTGAGGCATTCCAGAACGTTTTTAACTATGATCCTGCGATTTCTCATTTGCTGTGAACCTCCTTCCTTTTTTTTTATTCGAGCTATGCTTTCGCTGTAGATCCGGAGGGCTTAGGTAAGAGATTCCTTTTTTCGGGAGGAGTAACCCAGCCAAATCGCTTTGCGGAAGTAAGTTTATTCAGATCGTGCACAAATTTCATGGCATTAAACATTTTCCACACGTATTTACTCAGCTGCTGAAAACACTCTACCGGATAATCCTTTTTGTGCATGCCTTGAATATGTAGCCTTCGCCCCACTTTTCAGTGATCGTTATATATAGGAAAACGTTCTTTTACCACACATCAGAATTGTACCAACCACGTGACGTACGCCGGAAATCGGAAATCGGAAGTCATAAGTCTGGCCGTTTTTCCTTCTTATCTCGCCGCCTTTTATTCCTCTTATGTTAGAAACATTTGGATACACGGAATCATTTCAAATTCAACAGTTAGCTATATCAGGGGCACCCAACGACAAGTTTCGGTAGATATCTGTTCGGTGGAGGAGGGCTTTCGTCGTCGATTAAAGAGTTTGAAGAGTGCACTCGTATTTTCGTAACTAAAACGTGGCCTAAAAGATTCGCAATTGGGAAATCATAGCCACTGATGTTTTCGAAAGGTCGGAATTGCTGTTTTTGGCAGTCAAAAACGTCAGCTAGCATTTTCGGAAAGAAAATAGTTCCCTAGAAAGTTAGTAGAAATTTCATTTCAGCTTGCATTTTCTCAAAGGAGGATTTTGTTCCCTAACATTTTCGGGCAATTAAAATTTCAGCTAGGGAATCCGAACAGATGAACTTCTTCTAGCTTATGAAAACATTACTTTAAACAGACTTCCAACACCATAAGGTACTTAAAAATGCCTTACTACAGCTTTTGGTTGATGTGGCTCGTTGGGTGCCCCTGCTATATCAAGAGATACCCGGCGGTAACCAGATTTCGAAATTCGTAAATGGCTCTTCTCAGCCTCGATAGTCCGGCTAGGCCATGCGCTTGTAATCGAGCCAGGGCTGACATCCTGTTGTGAAGGGGAAAACTCGATTTTTTTTCCTCTTCTGGCCCTTTTTTTAGTGTGCCTGGGTGTCGCTAACTAAAATAACGTTTTTCTCTGATGCTTGCCATCGCAAAAATGAATGAATACATTCCTTTTATTTGAATTCTTTTCTTTTGATGTATGTGAAAGGGACACCATTTAGATAAAAAACAAAACACTAAAAAGCAGAAAGAGACTGATGAGTGAACCTTGAACCTCCATCTTCCCAGACGTGGCGCACACGCATTGTGGGTAAATGAATACGCTGAATCAGCTATGCGCATGTCATTAGAGTGTTTTGTTATTGTTGATAATTTTTCTGAAATCAACTGCTAGTTCTCAGAAATCGTAAGAAACTGGCGTGAGTTTCTTAAGTTTTACCGATGAATCTTGCTGCTTATGGCGGGGATCCAACGGGAAATCTACTGTGCGTTAATTTTAATCAAGACTGCAGGTAATTTGGTGGAAGAACCGTTCGCAAAGTCGATTATTTCTTTGTTCGACTTTCACGTTTTGACTGACGAGGTTTGCTTTCTGTTTGGTTTTGAAAGCTCCCTTGCAGTTGGCTCGAAATCCGGTTATAAACTGTTCTCTTTGAACTCAGTGGAAAAGTTAGAAGAGATTTATGAATATGGTAAGTTTTTGTTTTTTGCGTTTAGAGTACGCGAGCGAAGACAAAACTTAAGCTTCTGCTTTAGCATGTCGTCATTTCATTAATTTGAAACTTATGTAAGCTTAAGCTTACACTTATAAATTGCTTGTCTTTATCTTTTTTGTAATAATTGTTGTAATAGCCTAACAAATCTTTGTGATTTGTGGTCGCAGTTGTTAATGATTTGAACAGTTCAGTTAAAATCATGTGAAAGAAAATGAAATTAAAGAATCAATTAAAACCCTCCTTTACATGCATGTACACGGTCACGAAATTAATGGCGAGTCAGCTGATTTTAGAGCCCTCTAGAGGTATTGAAAAGGATATCTCCACTTCGTTAATGATTCTTTTGGTTTGTAACCTTTTTTCAGTATACAACAAAATGAACAAAAATGCAAGCAACAGTATATCAAAGTAAATTGGTGATTTATCATTACAAGATAAATATTTTTTTTGGTGTGATCACTTTTTGAATATGCATATTTTTTAATACTAGTACTTGAGTTTTGAATTTCAGTTCAACTGCAATATTCTTGAATTTGCTATCATTGCTGTAATCAGTCTTCATCCTGGATCATTTATTTCTGACCTAGATTTAATAGATCATGAAAGGCTACTTTCTTTTGTAATACAGCACCATTTGTGTGGTGATGTTTGATCATATTTTTTTAATTTATTATAGGAGAAACAGAAGACATCTGCATAGTAGAGAGATTATTTTCCAGTAGCCTTGTAGCAATTGTCAGCTTATCAGCACCCAGGAAACTAAAAGTTTGTCATTTTAAGGTAATATAACAGCTAGATCAATAGTTAATCTGGTATTCAGTGGAGAAATGTACTCAGGTACATAGTTGTTGCAGTATATGTAAGTAGTGTGCGGGAAGTCTGGTATTCAGTAGATTTCAAAGACTTGACTTTGCTTTAATTTCTTTGTGTATGTTATGTTGACAAACTTTCTACATTACCAAGATACACTTTTACCATTCATTACCATGACTCAAATAAAGAATGATCCTTGCAGTTGTGAATGCAATTTATGTAGTTGCGAAAAGAAGCCTTAAAAAATTCAGGACTTCAACGGGGTTTGAACCCGTGACCTTGTGATATCAGTGTGATGTTCTACCAACTGAGCTATGAAGCCACTGACGTTGGGAGCGGGTCAATTGTGGGTTCATATGTTACAGTGAAAGAGAAGAATGTGAATGATGTATATAATAATAATAATAATATTAATAATAATAATAATAATAACTTTATTAACGTGTCAATCGTTCTAGTTTTTACAAGTAAAAACTAATTGGGGACACCTACTTAAAAACTATTTAAACTAAGCTAAAAACTATGTACAAACAATATAAAATTGATAAAAACTAAGTTTTACATAACTTGCAGTTTTGACAGTTATTTTTCGACATAACATTTGATAGGTCGAGGGCCCTGACTTGATTTTTAAATGCAGTTAGAGAGTCAGCCATTTTAATTGATTTATGGAGCTTCGACCAAATGTAAGGCCCCATGTACCTTAAGCTGTGTCTTCCGTATGTAACAGTGTTACATCTTGGTAAGGAAAAATCTTCTGTATTCCTAAGATTGTACCTACTCATGTCGCAACTAAAAAGGTCAGAAATGTATGATGGAACTAAATTAGTCTTAACTTTATACATAAATATGGCCATGTCCTGGAGCCTGCGATTACATAACGTTGGAAGTCTTGCTTTCTCTAGAAGCGCTTCATAAGTGCTAGTCCTGTCACAGTAAATAGCCCTCAATGCTCGCTCCTGCAGCCTTTCAAGCTTTCTCTCATCTGACGAGCGACAATGGTGCCATACTATATGACAGTATGTAACCTGAGGTAAAATGAAAGCTTTGAAAATTCTTAATTTAGCTTCAGTAGGTGTCAAGTTCCTAAACCTCATAAGTACTCCTACTTTCCTTGCCCCCTTAATACAGACATTATTAATATGCTTAGTAAAGTTCAATTCATCATCAATTACTACCCCCAAAGTTCAATCCCAGGACTTGATTTTATGTTAATGTTCTTTATATTTAAGTTCATTTCCTTTTTCTTGTGTCTTGGTCCCAGACTCATAGCTTGGAATTTATCTTGGTTACACTTGAGTAGGTTTTGTTGATACCATTCAGAGGTACGGGTTCCCTCATCATTCAGGATTGTTTCTACATCCTCAATCTTCTCTCCAGCAAAGTACACTTGGGAGTCATCAGCGTACATGGCAAGCCTACCCGTGTGAATATTCTGAACAAGATTGTTTTGGAATATGTTCCAAAGCAGTGGCCCAAGGTTTGATCCTTGTGGACAGCCTCTGCTTGCTTCTCTCCATTCACTATAACCTCCTGATCTCATCCGCACCCTGTTTTTTCTTTCTGTGAAATAACATCTCATCGTGTCTATCGCACTTTCCGAGAATCCATAGGCCCACAACTTTGCTAACAATAATGGCGGATGGAGTGAATCAAATGCTTTCGATAGGTCTGTCGATAATATTCCGACCACGTGTTTGTTGTCCAGTGTCAGTTTCCAATCCTCTACCAGCTTAACTAAGGAGGTCTCACAACTGTTTTTCTTACGATAAGCTGTCAGATTATTGTTAAGGCGAGGCTCCATAAAAATAGTTAGCTGTTTACCCAGTAACTGTTCGAAAACTTTGCCCACTGCGCTCAGGACTGTCACCGGTCTGTAGTTTCTAACGTCCCTTGGATTATCTTTTTTGTAAACCGGGACCCATTCCCCTCTCTTCCATTCCACGGGCCAGTAGTTTTCATCAATGCAAGTATTAAAGATCTTAGTTAAAGATGGCACCAGGGCATCACCAACTAGTTTGAGAACTTTATTAGACAGCACATCGTGACCGTAGCTCTTGTTCACGTTCAAGTTTGCGAGGGCTGACTGCACTTCGGTTTGACTGACTTTACTGAAACTAAATTTGGGTCCATTCACAATTCTCATACTGTTGCGTATATCTTGGATACTCTTCGAGTCGTGTAATTGTTCTTCAGTTAATGTCAACAGCTCAGAGTCACCGATACCTTGTGCTATCCCTGTAAAATATTCAACAAAGCAATCGGCGACCATTGTTTGATCCTTTATGTCACTGCCGCAATTTTCCAAAATTATCGCACTGTCATCAACATCTTGAGATTTAGAGTCTAGAAAAGGCTTGAAGACTTTATAAAACTCACTTGGGTTGTGATTCATCTCTACTGTCTTAGATTTCCAGTACTGCTTTAATGATTTTCTCCTAAGCTTCGTAGCAACGTTCCTCCATTTCCTTTTAAATTGCAGGTTCTCATCAGTTGGATTCCTCGCGAACATCTTAGAATATTTTCTCTTCTTTTTAATTGCATCCTTCCATTGATCTGTCATATAGGGAACGTCCTTCGATCTGACTCGTTTTTTCCTCAAAGGGATATGCTCCTGTAAAACGTCGTTTAGAAGTGCACTCCAATAAAGATACTGATCGTCGATGGAGTCAAATATTTCGCCAACATGCCATGGGGTGGAAATTATTTCTTGCAACAGCATAGTTTCATCGATACTTTTGTGACTTCTGACAGTGATGACTCTGCTTGAATGATGAATAGCTTTCTCTCTCATAATTCCATAAACCATTGCGTGATCACTTACACCAGGATCGTAAACATTTGCTGTTCTGAACAGCTCAGCTTTGTTTGTCATCATTATGTCTAACAATGTTTGACTTGTTTTGGTCACTCTTGTTGGCTTCTTTATTAGACACTCCAGGTTGTGTATCTGCTCGAGGTCACATAGGATCTTCCCTTCCTTTTCATCTGGTTTAAGCCTGTCCATATTCAAATCGCCCGTGACTACAATCAGTTGCCTTTGTAAGGATGCCCAAGAGATTATATCATTCAAATCTCTTTCCAATCTATTATAATAATCCTTTCCTACCGCTTTCAGGGGTCGATATATGCCCAGAACAACAGCGTCATGTCTTCCAAATTTTGATTCCAGGGCTAATGCCTCGAAGGTGGTAAAGTTTCTCGGCAGCTGTAGCTTCTTAGATGAGGGACTTGAGGAGACATACGCCATCACACCACCACCCCCTTTCACACGATCCCTGCGGTATATATTATAGCCATCTATCTTAAATTGTTTGCTTGGGTATGAGGAATCAATTTTTGTTTCCGATAAGAAAATGACTTGTGCCTTAAAATCGCTTATCAGTAGTTTCAAATCTTCGAATTTGTTTTGCAAACTGTTAATGTTTAAATGCATAATAAGCAATTCTCGCCCGTCCCTTTGCCTACTGTCAACGATCCGTGACGATGAATTCAAAGGGCCATCATTTGCATATTCACCTTGATCAACAATGGCAGGACATTCTGACAAACTAGAAGCAAACTCTAATGAAGAATCCATAAAATCTTCCGGAGCCAGTTTCGGCAGAAAACAGAGTGCACAGACCCAGTCCAGATCCGGATGATCTAAGTAATATTGGAAGCCGGCTCTTGACAACTGGAGACATTTCGCATGACACCAACACCTGCATTGAGAACACAAGATGGCACCCTGATTACTGCGTACAGCTTTCCCGCACTCTTTGCAAGGAAATTTGGAACCGTAGATTTCCGTGCAGGCCTGAATATCCCCGCAAAGCGCCAGTCGAGTTACTTGATAGCTACTAGAGCCATTAACAGAGTAGAGTTTTGAATGATATATGTTGAATCATATACATAGAGTAGAGTTTTCTTACATGTAAGTAGAAATTTCCACGACGCTTTCGATGTCGAGCATAGTTGCCGACGCCAACGTTATCAGCCGTGCAGCACCGGGATAGTTGAAACCAGCCATCAATCTCCCCTACACTAGTGCTCGGGTGGTTAACGGACAGTTGGTAGCGAATATCACTGCTTAGACATTGATAATTCCCAACATAAAGGCAAAGGAGTACCACCCATGGAAAAGCGTGTCTGGCCGCCATGTTTGCTCCGTGATATTTATATATAAATATTTATATATAACTGCGGAAATGAAATCAAATGAAGAATGATCCTCAATAAATTGCATTCACAACCGCAGTTCTGCATGTATATGATTTATTTCATATACATCATTCACGTTACTATGACTGTTTTTCAAATGATACGTTAAAAAGACCAGTGCTACTGTTTTATCATATAGAAAACAAATTTTTTTGTATAAAAGAAATTCTCCTATGCCATTGGGAAGAGGTCCCAACATTAGAGATTTGCCTGTAAATGCATGATAATGAGAGGCATGCTTTTAGGTTTTAGGTTTATCTTCCAGTGCTTATCCTGACAGATACTGTCAAACTTGAAATCCTTTTATGGCAATGACTAATAACTGTTTAATATTGAAATAATGAAATGCCCAAATTAAAATTCACTTGAATTTCAATGTAGATGCAAAATTACTTTTGATATTTGTTAATAGAGAGCACAAATTTGTATGCATAAGACTACATGAGATGGTTTGCACTCATACTAACTGTCAGCTCCCTCTCCTATCTTATGTTTGTTTACAGAAAGGCACAGAAATATGTAATTACAGTTATCCAAACACAATCTTAGCTGTCAGACTAAACAGAGTGGTAAGTATACAGATTCTCTGATTGTCGAGTTAAATAACTAGACATGTAAACCAATAGTCCAGTTTCAAGTTTGCCATGACTGCTGAATAAAAGTACTGAGAACTCATTTGTACACCGTTAGCCTCAACCTAAAGTAAAATGTTCACAAATTCCAGCGAGAAGATGACCTGTACACAGCTCTGTCTATTGTTTAATTTTCAAATTTCTGGCACCTTCCCACCGCTATTTATGAATATTTTACTTTAGGTCGAGGCTAACGGTGTACAAATGCATTCTCAGTGCTTTAATTCAGCGGTCATGGCAAACTTGAAACTGGACTATTCTATCTGAATAAGAAACTTCTCTTAACAATACTTTTTGCATCTGTTCAGTAGCTCAATGAACTCTGTTTGCATCAATTTCAGAGGCTCCTTGTTGTGCTAGAAGAAAGTTTGTACATTCACAACATTAGAGATATGAAGGTTGGTAAAGTTCATTATTTTGGAGGTCGGCTATTCATAAGACTGTAGTTAGTTTATGGTACAGTATAGGAATACCTGATTACATGTTGAATGTCAGTGATATTCAATAATGAATCAGGGACTTATAAAATATTTTGAGTGCATGTTTAGGACTGAATACAAGTACAACTTTTCAAATATATAGCTTTCATGGTTTTATATGATCAGAATATCTCAACAACCTTCTGACTAAAGTTTTTAAGAGACCATCACTTGTCAAACCAACCTTGTTTCTGTCAGTTTCTCTATCTGCTGGTATTAGGCACTGGAAGGAGAAACTGTTCTGAAGACATGATTGGTTTTAAATGTCTACTCAAATTAAAGTGTAAAATTCCATATCGCTTTCAGTCTTGGATATTCATGATGACCTGAATGTCATGTTGTCCAAGTGTGCCTAGAAAGCTTTTCAAAAAGAGCAAAGAACGTACTTTTCTTGTACAACAGTACACTACTTTAAGCTCAGAAATTCTGCATGTATTTTTGCAGGTTCTACACACAATACGAGACACGCCTCCTAATCCCTCAGGTTTGTACAAGTTGTACAGAAAATGTTCATACCACTCATGGTTTTCTGAAACTTGTTTCCTTCACAGCTACCATTTATTTCATGGCTACAAAAAAGAACAATAGTCTGTTATGACTTTAACGCATCTCCTCATTTTAGGTCTATGTGCCCTCTCTGTCAACTCCGATAACTGCTTCCTTGCTTATCCTGGAAGCAATCAGGTAACCAGTGCGACAATTAAGAGACTGATTATTATGTACTTCTTCTTTGCTTTGAGTTTGATATAGTTGTAACCATTATATCATTTTCATGCTCACTTCTCCTTAGATTGGTGAAGTTCAGATATTTGACTGTGTAAATTTGGTGAGTGATGTCCTTTGCATTTTTCAGCTGTTAGAATAAATACTCACTAATCTACTGTGAACGACTCAATAAATTCCAAATGGTTGCTTTCAGAAGCTCTTGTCAATGCCCTAGATTATATATATTCCCTGCTAGCAGAGGCCTCTTTTCCTTGTATTCAGCATGTGGGAGAAAAGAGACCTCTTCCATGGGTCGAAACAGTCTGTGTTGAGCATGTGCCATGGTTTCTTAGCAACCAAACCATCATGTGATGCTTTTAGCACATGATTGGTCAGCAAACAATACAAGGAACATGCATATTAAAATCTTTGTCCACGACTGTGGACGGCGGCTTAATCAAAGACCATTTCGACCCATGGCAGAGGTCTTTTTTCTTCTGCACGCTGAATACAAGGACAAGAGGCCTCTGCTAGCAGGGAATAGATTATATTTAGTTGCTGCAAAATACAATAGGAAAGTTTTTCATTTTCAATTTGAATAAGCCCTCTTTGTCTCTTAATTGACTCATTAATTTATTGTCTCTAGTTTACTCTGCAAAGAGTAGTTCAGGGTACCGGTATTTAAAATGCCCTGTTTTTCAGAGAGCAGTGACCATGATTCCAGCACATGATTCACCTGTTGCTGCCATGGCATTCAACAGTGCTGGCACCAAACTATCAACTGCATCAGAAAAGGTAATTTTGAAATGTTGCTTGGTGCCAGATCAATATGTGTGGGGGTACCACTCACTATGGTGGTCCACCCTCTTCAGACTTAGTAGCTGTCCTCATCCATTTTGGAGAGCAGTCTTCCTTAAAGTAAGAGAGATTAGTTACAGGTGTATAGACAAACATGAAATTCTGCCTGGCTTGGACCAGCTTACCCTGCCTGCCTTTGGTGTCTGTTTTGTAGTTCAAGTGTCTGCTACAAGGCAGTTGGCTGTGCATTATTTTATTTAGTGAGATATAATATAATATAATATAATATAATATAATATAATATAATATAATATAATATAATATACAGGCTGGATAACAGAAGGGGATGGCAAATTGTCCTTGTTTAGTTAAACAGTGTGACACCAAATGATTACATCCACCTTTGAAAGGTACCTTAAATCAACACCACCAAGGACTACAGAATGTCAAAAAATGACTTTTGCTGAGCAGCCTCCTCTTCTACCAGCCTGTTCAGGAATGTACCAGTTTATTAATTAAAAACAGTCTCAATGTGGGTTTTCTACCACTGATTAAGTTTTATGTGTTGTTGTATCTTTTAGGGAACAGTCATTAGAGTTTTTTCAATTCCTGATGGGCAAAACTTAACGAATTTCGACGAGGAGTAAAACGGTACATGGAGACTGTAGCCTGCATACAGGTTCTCATTTGGGCAATTAATTCAGAGAGGTTTTTTGCCTTGATTGGTGCGCAGTCAAAAGCTAAGGGATTGGGGTGTGCGCCATTAGGCGGGGCAAAAATCCTAGTTCCCCAAGAGCCTGTATGCAGGCTATGGAGACTGTTATAAGTAACTCTGGTTACATTTCTTTGCTAAATGTGCATTTGTGGTATAATTGAGAACTAACTCCTCAGATTTTCTTTCTTAGGTGTGTGACCATATTTTCACTGGCATTCAGTCATGATTCACTGTTTTTGTGTGCATCAAGCAACACAGAGACAGTGCACATCTTCAAGCTTGAAGCACCAAAGAAAGAGTACGTTTTCTGGTGGTTGTTTTCTCTAAGGCACTGGTCAGAGAAACTTAGCTAAGGGTCAAGTTTTTTTCCCTTTATTTAACATGTCTTTATTTGTTGTTTATGCAGACCCACAGATGAGGCTGGTGGATTGATGGGCTATTTTGGCAAAGCACTTTCTCCAAGCAGTTACCTTCCTGTTCATGTGAGTGGAGGTGTGAATACTCTACAGGCTGGGAGCTGCACCATTCCATAACTTTTCTTTCACCCTTTTGTTGTTGCTCTTTGCAGGTTGCTGAAGTTTTCAACCAGGAAAGAGCTTTTGCCAGCGTTAGGTTACCACAAGCAGGTAACGTTGCAAACTTTTGTATCTGGGATGAAAAACAATATTGTTTTCAACTATTTACAGTGTTAACATAATGGACCACTTTGACTATGTCACCCAATATAACAATTTTTTTGTATTTTTCATACAAACAATAAACTACCTCCATAGATCAATAATATTTATCATGCCAAATTTAATAAATTTTCGAGGTTTCATAAGAATCTGTTGCAAACTGGTGGAAGTATGAGACCCCAAAATTGCTGCCACCCTTAGACTGATTGAACCTCAACACACCCAGATTGAGGTCCTAGATTCTTTGTACCTGTATTTGTATTTTGGCCTGGAAATCTTTTAGAGTGCTTCAAATAGTGTATTCTTCCTGTAGTTGAAATCAGGCATGTCTTATTGGGATAACAGCTGACTTCATATCTTGCTTTTTTTCTTTTACAATAGGTCTTAGAAACGTCTGTGCGATAGCAATGTAAGTATCTTAGAATGAAGTGCACTTTTTACATGTGACCGACTGTATTCCGCTTTTCTCTTGTTACTTCTGACTTTCCGTCTTTCTCCTCTCCCCCACAGGATTGGTAAGCTCCCCCGACTGTTGGTTTCAAGTGCAGATGGTTATCTATACATCTACAACATCGATCCTGAAGAGGGAGGGGACTGTACGCTGCTCAAACAACACCGGTAATGGCCATTGAACCCCCTCCCCCCACAGAAATACCGTATTTCCTCGAATAATAGCCGGGGGCGATTATTCGAAGGAAGGCGATTATTCGAGGGAGGCGATTGTTTCAAATATTGCTCCCTGGAAGTGATGGTCCCATTTAATAAAAAAATAATCACATCAAATAACTGAACACGGGCTTTTTAAGTGTTCCAAATTTGGTTCCTTGATTAATTTTCAATGTCAATTTTCAAAGAAAGCTTGTTTGCTGCCCGAGGTGTCAATTTTTAACTTGACAGGGAGGGGATAAAAGAAAGAGAAGATGGTGAGAGGGATGGGGGGGGGGGAGGCGATTATTCGAGGGAGGCGATTATTGTAAATATTTCCGTCAAAGGGGGGCGATTGTTCGAGGGAGGCGATTAATCGAGGGACGGCTATTAGTAATATTGCATTGTTCATAGTTGCTCACTATTTGCTGAACATTCTGATTACTGGGATGTCTTTGTCAAGGCTATTACCGGGAAAAATTCTCTCTGAGCAAAAGTAATTCCTTTAACGCTTCGTAATGAACGTACATTCAGAAGTGGATTAGACTTTCCAACCAGAACCAGAAGCAACTGCATGGAAATGTGGGCAAGCGAGAAGTCATGATTGCATTTCTTAATGTTTTGGTCAGGAAAGTAGCGCGCATTTGTACGAGCTAATGACAGCGCGGTGAAGGAAAACCGAAATAAATGCGGAAGTACTGTCTACAGTGTATGTGATAATTTTATAGGGCGTATGCACGTTACGTCATCACCGCCATGTTGGTGTACCGTGAACAAAAGATTTCTCATTAGCTTCTTTTGTTATTGTCCACCAAACATGGCCGCCAACCCATTGTCATTCGAATCTCTGGAGACTGGTTGCATACCCTCTATAGTTTTTAACGCGCATCGAATGTCCGTCACAAGAAATCAACCCAAGCGGACGACCGAGGGAAATGAGCTTGCCACATCTGCAGAAATAAGCTGTAACAGACCTTTATTACATGTTTGGAATTAATTAGATATACACTCTTTTTTTGTTGTGTTTTCTCAGGTTGATTGGTCAAGGAGAAGGTCTCGATAAGCCATTGGTACGTAGTTAATTAAGCATGCCGCTTGTTGCCAAGCTCACGTCTTGGGAGAATTGTTGTAGTTGTATAAGAGTTGACGGTGTAATTTCTGCTGTAATCACGGTCTCTTTGGTAACGTTTTAGCCTGTTATAGGCCAATTTGGGCAATACAGCGTAAATTGACGAATGTCGAAAAATACCTGACTTAAAAAAATGATATCGATGCGCTTACTGAGGTACAGAAAGCGCAAAAACACGTTGAAAATTGATTGATGATTGCTCCACGCCATTAGTCTCGAAAGCGGTAGGCAGTTGTTAGATCATATGCCCGGTGTTCAAAGGCCATGGCTTGGAATCTTATCAGGGACTCGGGCTTTTCTTCGACGGTTTAAAGCTCTTGGCCATCTGAATGCACTTACAGTTAACCATGCGCAATGCTGAGCTTTAAATTCGCCATTTCTGTTTATGAATTCCCCTTTGTTTTTATCGGCAGGATGAGGAGACCGCTCCCGCGGACCCCAGTATTTCTCCATCAAGCAAAGAAGACGACCCACAAGACACACGAGCCCGGGCCTCCTCACAAACCAGTCAGAACACACCGCCCTTGGGGGATGTAGGGACGGGTGATTTTTCCCAGGCTGCCGCGGCCTTTAGTGACCCACAGGGAAATGGAAACTTAAGACTGGACGATGAATCGGAGTATCCACCGCTGACCGTACATAACGACTAACTTTGCGGGGAGGAGACCTTGGAAATTCCGTTTGATGAGGTTTCGTGGAGGAGACTTGGTTTGATAGTACGGTTGAAGCGAAAACGTCTGTGCTACTTTAAACATTGCAACTGACCCTTTGGAAGAGTTTACAAAGATTCTTAACTGTTTTGGTTTCTGTTCATTTCTCTTCTAAACGACATGTTTCTGGTATGTCCAGGACGCACTGAAAATTTAGACGTCATGATTCTTGCGTGTTTCGGCACCTTAGCTTTTGCCTTCGTACAAATCAAAATTAAAAAGTAAAAAAAAAAAGACTTCACAGTTTTAAATACCGTCTAACTTAGGAGAAGACTATTCCATTTTAGACTATTTCGTAGGCTTTTGCTGACCCCATCTGTTTTTGAGAACACAATTTTCATTCGTCCCGATGAGCGTAAGCGCGGAATACTTGGGTGGGAAGTGTCTAATGTAATTTTAACTTATAAAGTTGTTATAATATGAACAGAGACATGTATCTATGCAATTATTCAAAATCATTAAAAGTACGAGTTATTATATTTATGTAAATCGTTTGAGCCTTGGATACGATGTGTGAACCTTGAAAATATCGAAAACCTGTGTTATCTGTGATGACAGGGTGGCCTCCCTGTCAATTTGTGCTAAATATTTATATCGGCTATCAAAAAAAACTTCTCTTCGCACCTCAGTGTTGTGTCGAGTCCAGATCCAGACAGATTATCTTGGGTTTCTGTTCGTGCAATGAATATAACTTGTTAGTATAGCTTTGTATTTTCGTCCCGTTGTGCTGTATTTGGGGCGAGGTGAACAGGCACACGAATGAAATTATACACTTCCTTGGTTGATTTTGCACGTTATTTTAAACTGTACTAGCAGTGTTCCACATAACAGGGGGTCTCAGGTGAAAAACCCTACAAGGTCAGCTACATGACCCAACAAATTAATAGAAAATTTAGAATGATTTGGTGGGAGCAGTGAGAATTTGACCCATTGGAATTCCTTGTTCACACCCTGCCTTAAAAACCTATCTAGAACGGCTGACTATCGGCAGGAGTTGGATTACAACCAAATTTGTTGTATGGCGCTGCTTGTTTTGCAAACTTGAAGAAATTTTGGGTTCTTCTGTTCCGCCAATCATCTGATTGGAGGCGGGGTCATACAAATAGCCCAATCAGAATGCGTTGCGTTGTGATTTGCATAAACCCGTCCCAATCAGATGAATGGCAGAACAGAAAACCCCCTTTTTTTCGAAACCGCGCAGCGCGATACAACGAATTTGGCTGTAAAGAAAATTCGTTTTTAAGCCCATAATTGTGATCAGAACGGACAAAATAAAAGCACCAGTCAGAGGGATAACTGTTAGGAAAGACGAATATGAAATGCTGGTAGGCTCTCTCCTCGCGACACACTGGTTATAGTGGTTATTTATCGCCTTGTGAGAGAAAACTGCAGGGGTCTGGGACGTCTGTGGGCTTCCTGAAAACCGGTAGACACTGTTTTGGAAACACTGGTGAATAGCAATTTTAACAATATATTTTTGCGTAAGGAAAAGTTCTTGCTAGAAAATGACCCAAATGTTTATGAATGTTATTCAGATGCATTTAGATTCCACGATTTGCGCGCGCGTGGGGAAAGCGCAAAAAACGCTCCTCACGCCAGGCCGACAAACTGTTTGCGAGTCTATACATCTCGCGCCCACGGTTTTTGAGGCTTCTTGTAGTTCATTAGTTTCCCAGTTGAACCTGGCCGTGCGTATTAGTCAATTGAAGTCAGCGAAATTTTTGCTTGTAAACAGGCTATCTTTCGAGAAGAATTGCAATGTAAAATTCAGCCACTAATCACTAGCTGTTTTTCTCTTGGGTGCGAAATTCTTCAATGCGAGTTATTGTTGACAAAACAGCAGTTGGATCCGCCCTGGGCAGTCATTTAGTCACTGAAACTTGGTAAACACTTCATGTGTGATCATCGCTTGAGTTAGCAGGTGCCACGAGAGATCTGGGCCAATGAGAGGACAAGTTTAAAAAAAAACACCAACTTTTCCACAGGATACTTAATACGCTAGATGGGGAAAAATAAACTTGAATTAACGCTATACAAAGCCGCCATTAACAGTCGTCTTCAAATTGCAGTTGTGTTTTACTTGACAAGAAAAAGATACTGACCTCGGCAGTAACTGGAAATTACTAACGTGAAGAAGAACATAATTTTTTGTCGACCAAAAAATCCTAATTGTACACTCCTGAAAGCTCTAAAATGCAGAAGCAAGTCTTGGTGATAAAGGAGTACGTTGTCAATTCAACAGAGTCAACGCAAAGCACCCTTACTAAAGCAAGAAAGGGGACTCTGGAACCGACAGATTTGATAACCAAGGTTGTGATCGTGGAAGGGGGTACTGGCGCACATGGCTTGCTAACAGCAAGTGAGCTGGCTGAAATACTGGATATGCATGTTGGGGGCGAAACTAACAGGACAAAGACAGAACAGTCACACTAAGGGAGGAAAAACAGTGGCTTAAACAGTTTCATTGAGAACCATAAGCGTGTTGTTTCTTCACTTTTAGATTCAGTGACTGGACTATTGCACGCGTGAAAGCAAAATTACGCGCTCACGGACTGGGACAGATTGAAAATTCTCGAAATGATGCTTTTTGCATTGGGCTCGAATGGTTTGTCCTGGCCGAGCCAACCATCAGGCCGGGAGAGACTTATGGAGAGGGCTGCCAGCCAAGTTAGTGTCCATATTAAAGGCACATTTCTGAGCAAAATGTAGCTATTGTCGGTTTAAGAACTAGATGTCATTTATTGGTATTTTAAGTTGTATTTGCGTTGGCTGTCAACCAATGTGAGAACTTTTCAAAGATAACTAGGTCAATTCAGTATAAATGCATGAGATAAGCCTTGCCATTCCCACCGTACCACACAGTGAAAGATTCTGCTGATAATGGAACAAGACTTGAATTTATGCAGCAGAATTCAGGACACAAATCGAAATAGAGGAATAGTTTGAATAAAGAAATTTGTAGTGACCTTGTCGAACATCATGGACGTCACTAAAGGACTTAGCCTCCTTCGCAGACGTCTTTGGGCTCGTCACGCGTTCCTTGCCCACGAACGTCGTTCGTGGGCAAGGAACGCGTGACGAGCCTAAAGACGTCTGCGAAGGAGGCTATAAAGGACTGGGGGAAAGTTATTTTTTTAAAATCGAAAAATTGGACTTTTATAGGATCCTAGCTGTTCAGTCAATATTCAGTTTTCATTCCTCTTCGTTGTCTAAAATGTCACCTTTTTGTAAGCTGAATGACACATTTCCATGCATTTTAATCTACATGTATTTTGTTGGAAATGTAACTGTGGAAAATAAATGGCTACTGAATGCCAACTTTGCTCAAAGCTCACTGATCCACATTCCGTTATAAATAGCCAGAATTAAAACTGACTCTTGCGGTACATTAAATATGGAGAAATGGTTGCTTTACTGCTTGTTCGGTCATCAAAGAATGAAAAACAAATGTCTTGAGTGTTTTCAGAGCGAAATTGGTTACCCGGTGATAACTTCTGTCAAAGCAGCGCTCCCTTTTTTGGTCTTTTTCGTGCCAACCAGATGACAACCTCGGCGTATTTTTTTTCTGTTCAACGCCAGTCTTGTCCGTTTTCTTTGCAGTTTTATTTCTTAATTTGTTTATACAAAGCTTTTCGTCATGTGAAAAAATAAATAACAAATCATAACGAAAGCAAACCTCTATGTACACAGTTGCGGGAGAATGACAGTGGAATAACTTATTCGGCTTGCAACTCAGAAAATTTCACTGAAACTCGCACTGATTATCGTTCGTTTAGAAATTTTTACGCGCGGTGTTTCTATTGCGCAATATAGGGTTAAACCATTATCAATCATCTTTATGTTCAACAAGGAAGATAGACGAATTAATTACTGAAATGCGGGGAACAGGTCATAACTGAAATTTTTCGTCTGAAAAAAACCCATTATGACAACTCGAACTTAAGTTACCAGGGAGTGTTTTCTGAAGTCGTTCTAAAAAAATATTCGCGATGATATGGATTATTGGTGCTAACAAGAGTAAAAGACAATTACTTCAATTTGGACCTGACACAAAGCAACAAAAGACTGCTGGCAGCGAATAACAAGTTTCTTGCGGTCTGTAAATTGTTTCTTCTTCCCACATCTGAGCCCACTAAGCACTGTGGGATTTATTGAATATATTTTAGTCAGCGGGGAATAGACATAAACATTTCGATGTTAAATTGCTTGTGCGTTCATTCGACTGTGGTTTTGAGTTCACTTTCTAACGAAATACAGTCTAGAGAAGTTTAGAGGATCATGTGCGGTACTCTATATTTACTCCCGCGGTCTCATATTACGGAATTGCGCGGGAAAATTTATCGGAGTCTGCGAACATGATGATCAATGGCGTCCGTTGTTTGAAATTTCAAGAATGGGTGACTTGTATCACAAAGCAGCACGAGACAGCGTTCTCGAACTTTTGAAAACAGCAACAAAACGCGACGCAAATCGACGAGATGAAGACGGAATGTCCCCAGTTCACTACGCCGCAAGCTGTGGCAATGTGGAGGCTCTAAGACTTCTTGTCGGAAAGGGGTAAGTAAGTCTTAAGCTGAAGTTTGGAAAACAAAATGTAATTTAGCTGAATTGAATACAAATCTATCACCTTTAGTATAAAGTTAGCACAATGGATGGATTCGAACGAGCTAATTTGAGATTTTTTGTTTTGAACTCAGAATTAAGGGGAAATTGTTAGCACCTGCTTTCATAATTTGTGGTGCGTGTTTAATTTTCACTAAAAATTAAAGTAAACCGAGTCTTTATATGAGAATTATGTATGACAATATTCTTCTTTTCACTGACACGGATAAACTGAGTTGTAAATTGCATGTGCGTGCGGAAACTGCTTTCACTTGTCGTACGATTAGTAAGCTTATTTAGGATAAGCCATATTGAATTTTCTACGGTTGAACTTTATCCCACCCAACTCTCTCCGGCCGGCGGGTTTTAAGTTCACTAAAAACGTTGCAAGAGGAAAGCAATATATAGAAACCGATTTACCGCAAAATCAAAGAAATTTACTCTTTAAAGTGATTCGCACTGTAAACATATGGTAATTCCTTTTAGGGAGGAAATCAGATGCATTTATAAAATTGTGGTTAATTTCTTGAACTAAAAGGGCTTAAATCGATTCTCTAATCATTGACACATACTTAAATGTCTTCTTTGCAATATAAATTATGTGTGTCTGGATGTTACCAAGATTTTCGCTTGACGTTTCCGGTTTGCGAATGGAGGCTTTAGATACGTAAAATTATGTTTTTGTCGTATTCAGCTCAGAATAAAGAAAACTCACTTGACTTTCTCAACTGTGCCTTGTATTCCTTTTCTAATCTACGACTTTACTGGTTCTCTGGATCTCAAATACACAGATTTTCGTGGTTTTATCGAGGATCTGATTGCGGAAAATTAACTCAACATATAGTTTTTGGGAGGTACTCATTTAAGTATTAAAAGCATGCGGATTGTCAAATAAAAACCAACTTAATTTTTCCCTAATGTCTTGCGTTTTTCCCGTCTGATTTGAAAGAACAATTAAAGGACATACCAAGTTGATATACACCGAGAAATTACGACGTTTATTGCTTTGTTCGTTAGTTTATGGTGATCAATGCCTACAAAGTAAATGAAATTAGATGGTTGCCATGGCACACAATATACACTTAAAAAATGGGGTTTTGTATCCCCTTTGGCAATCTATGCCTTAGTAATCCACAAGCTAATATACTCCCACATTGTTGTGTTAGCATCATCTCTGCATGCAATCGTGAACAGTGAAATATTATTAGAAAGGGTAAACATCCAGCATCGTCTTAACTGTCAGAAGTCATACTTTTGACATTTCATAGATCTGCAGAATCAAAAGTAAGAAGTAATAAGATTTATAGAAGCTTTTTTTCTAAACCAGTGGTCCCTTTTCTCCACCCTTAAGGGTAGGTTGCCTGTATCAGATACATTCAATCTTTCCTTCCCCTTTATAATAATATTTGATATTAATTTTCAACCAAACCTATTTTGTCTTGAAGAGGGGATCCTGACAGACCAAACCAAGATGGTGCAACTGCAGTTCACTTAGCTGCCAGTTGTGGCCAACTTAACTGTTTGAGCTTCCTTACCAACTTTGGTGCAAGCATCTGGACTCTTGATAATGAAGGCCGCACACCACTGGAGGAAGCGGCACTCCATGGGCGCATGGAATGTGTGCGCCACTTGGATGGACTTGTCGCTATTCACATGATGCGGAATCAAAGAAATGTAGAACGACAGAGAAAACAAGCCAAAAAGGACATGCTGAAAAGGGTCAAAAAGCAAGAAAAGAGTATCCAGTCTAGAGAAAATGCATATGAGAAAAAAGTTACACGAGAAGCAAGGGAAAGGAGCAAATCAGAGGTCAATGGCAGTAAAAGTACATGGACCAGCAATGGTACAATGCCGTCTCACCAACACCACACTGGGAGGTCATTCTCAGAATTAACCAGCAGTTCTTCAGAACTGAATGACACTTCTGACAGAAAAAGTGTGAAGTCGTACTCTTCAGGAACTTTCCAGAGCATAAGAACAATTTCTGTCTTGCGATCAAAATTTAGTTCATTGCGTAGCTCTGATAACGAACCAAAAATGCTCCGTAAGAGGTCACTAAATGATTCTGGCCTGTTTGAGGACATGTCAGCAAGTTCACCTTCAGTTTTGGATCAACTGGAGTCCAAGGTGGTTGAGAGTCAACTAGAGAGTCTTTCAACAGACTCTATTGATCCTTATGAAGTTGATGAGTCAGATCTTGCCTATGGCCATGTGGTTAAAAAATATGACGACAAGGGCAACGTTACCACGCATGTTCATTATGTTCCAAAGACTTCTGCCAAGGTGATGAATGGCAGTGTTGCAAGTCGTACCAGCCACAGCAGCAGACAAAGTTATATGAGCTCATCATTAAATGACATTCGCAGTTTGAGATCCATTGATCTTGAAGATGCATACTCTCAGTCAGATATGGGAACAGAATACACAGAGAACAAATCACTGGTCACTTTTATGGCTTCTCTTAATCTGGAACAATTTACAGCATCGCTGATAAATGAAAGCATTGACTTGAACACTTTGGTGTTATGTAATGATGCTGACTTGAGAGACATAGGGCTTCCTCTTGGCCCCAGAAGAAAAATACTGGATGCTGTTAACAAAAGGACAGCAGTATTAAATCATCCAGGACCAATGACTGACTCAAAGATATAAACTGCTCTGATATAGAAACAAACTCACTCCAAAAATCCTTACTTTGGGGGTAACTCTAGCATACATCTCAGGGAGCTCAACAAAGGAACCCAAATTCAGGGTCCCAAGTAGAAACCTTAACTTATGGCTCTTTAGAGAGCTGAAAATAGCCTGGCTCCAGATCTTCAAAAGTGAAAATAACTGCGAAGTAAGCTGGACACTTTTTTGCAGATTCATTTCAAAATTTTGGACACTACCTCTCTTTAAACACCCCTATATGGCATTATGAGAGAGTCTTCTTCCCCCTCCATCTACCCATGATGTGATATTTAAGCTAGTACTAGTGGTATGTGCTGAGCTCTGTGATTGGTGATAGTTTTCAAGTAGCTTTATTTTGTACAGGGATACTTCACAAATTAATGCGATTGAGTAAGCTGAAGCCTGCTTCAGCTTACTTGATCACATTAATTTGTGAAGTATCCTTGTCACTCCAGCCACATCCCACAGGCTTTACGTTTTCATTGCTTATTTTGTACAGGCCATTGGCATACAAATCAGAGACTTTGGGTGTCAAATACATCAAAATTCACCAGGAATTTCACTTAGAATAGTGCTTGAAAAATAGCGAGCCCATGATAGGATTTTTGTTACTAGTCAAGAAGTGGGTGCAAAATGGAGCTGAACATGGCCTTTTTTTGACCCATGAAGTTCACAGGTTACCCACCCTGCCCCTTCCCCAGTACCACAGGTTCACAAGCTTCAGAACAAGAATGGGAGAGCAATCTAAAAAGCTTTCCATGGGAGGTGTACAGACCATTATAGAGGAGCAAAACTTTAAGGCTATAGAGACAAAATTTAAGATCAACACTAAGGTAAATTATCAATTTTGATTACCTCTCCATCTCTTGTTTAACAATCATATTATATTTAAAAGTGACAACAGAGAGGAAATTCCGAGCAAGTGAGCCAAGGTCTGCCTCGAATAAATTCAAACACTATCAATGTCATTGTCTTGCAGGACAAAATTCTGTTGTGTTGTGAAAAAGACCTTGGGCCATTATTTTTATGACAACTAATTTAGCAATGTCATGTTAAGTTGCTACAAGTCATTAAACTTACAATTAAACTGGCAATAAACTCAAAAAGTATTTTAAAATAAGTGACAAAACCACTAAAATTAGTAGTTGCACCACCTTCAGCTACAGGAAGGAAAATAGCTTGTTAAAGCTGTTATTAATTAAAAATAGTTAAGTAACACTGAAGTGCACCTAAACCCCAAATATTTTTCTCTAAAATATATCTTTGCACCTGTTCAAAATGCATTGCACCTTTTTAAACCAAATCTTGACTTCTTATGGGCTGTTAAAGTAAGGGGTATGTGTCTATTCTTGATTTGTCTTTGTAAGCATGCATACAAAGTTGTTTATGACATCAAGTCAGGAATAGACCCACACTCCTCCAAATGATGCTTAGTTTATCGTATGTTTTGAAGTCTATAAAAAAAGTTCAAAACATGAAATAAAGGCTAAATGTTTTTGGAATACCAGTAGGTGCAAAGTTTTATATTAGTGGAAAAAATATTTTGGGGTTAGGTGCAATGTGAAAGGGAGCTCCACACAGGGTTGATCAATTTCGTTACAGGACTTACTTATACAAGGTTATACAGTTTTATTATCAACAACACGATCACAGCTTTGCAAAATTTTAGAAATTCATCACTTTTTGATACAATGAAGACATGCTCATCCTATTTCCAAACTTATAATATCCAGTTATCTAACCTTGTAAATTGGAATGAAAATAAAATACAATTTCTGAAGCCACACAGGCTACTTGACTGTTTGTATATGAAAATATGACAAATACACACATGTATAAATAGTTTATTTCACGCAGAAAATACTCTTAGCTATAAGCTAGTTCTCAGGTACTCCACAATGAATAAAATTGTATAAAGGAAAAGGGGAGTTTAACTCGACCCTTGGATATAAAATTACATAATTTGGAAAATATTCAATTTAAATTTTAAGATAAATTCCAAAAGGTTTTAAGACACTACAGTGTAGGTGCTTACTAATTTCAATTAACCAGTTTTAATTATCTTTTATCTTCTGTTGTCACAGATTTTAATACAACAATCTGAGACAAAGAAAGGAATTTAGAAATCAAACAAGTTTGAAATTTTTAAACTGAAGAAAAACTTTAACTGCAGCATATCTGTTCAATACATTTTAGCAGCCTCTTTCAGTGACTTGAATGCGGGAATTTCCTATATTAAAATATTTACTCCTTCAAAAATATTGAAAAACTTACCTTAACATAGGTAAGGACGTTTTCCTTTGGATGTAAATTCACACATCAAGCATAGTTTATTCAAATCTTTCCAGACAAAATTTAAGGGTACGGTACATAAAGGTGGCACATCACAGTTTTCTCCCGACAGTTGCAGACAAAGTCTTTTCAACCTACACCAGTTTGGGGAGTTGCATGCAAAAAAACAACTACATTGAGCACAATGAATAATTCAAATATATGATCTTCATATATTCATTCTCATACATTGAATACATTAAGATGATTATTGTTTGAGTGTTAAGTTTTATTTAAAAGTGCTAACATGATTCTCTCCATACTTGCACTGCTGTACCTTGGGACTATTTATCTTTGTGAGAAACAGCTTTTGCCCTATACTTTCCAAAGAAGTCATCCCCATTGACATAGCACCCATGCATTGTCCTTTTTCCTGTGAATGATGACCTTCCATGAAGAACCCTCCAGTTGCCCATGACAAGCAACAAACCAGGGACAAGCTTAAACCACAGCTGATTCTCAGGGGCACACGTGATACCACTAAATGCTCTCAATGCTTTGTAGAATTGTTTAACATCTTCATACTTCATGCAATCCAGTGGGGACATATCATAAGTGTTAAATCGTATCTGGGAAAGGGTGCCATCAAATGGATCAAGCTCAATCATTGGTCCATGAGCCTTCAAGTGGAGGTCATCAGATCTGTATTGGAAGGGGATGGTTGTTGAGGTAAGGAAATCAAATGATTCTTTGTCATTTTGCCTAAGCTTTTCAGCTGCAAAGAAGCCATCAACTAACAAGTTCAAACCACCTTCTCCATCATGCCCAACACAATGCAGCATTTGTAGGCCAGCTGGGTGTGAGAAATAGGTGTTGTCTGTGTGACCACGGAGGTAATCAGATGTATATGCAGTATCAGCATGCTCCAAGAACTCGTTTGAAAACTCCCATGCCTTACCATAATGTGTTTCCTTGACAAAACCACCTAGTCTTATCGATACCTCTTCAATGGCATCAAGTGAAGTTGGTGTATCTTCCACAAAGGCAAAGCCATACTTAACTATTCGGCAAAAGAGTGCATTAAGCTCTTCTTCTTCAGAAACAACCTTAGGATATTCAAAGGGACATGGCAAGTTTTGCTCAATAGTTTTTTTGTCCCAAAGAAAGGGTTTTTGCTTCTTCCCTAATCGTCTAGTCACCTCCAATATCGCTTGATCTCCATAACAATGCTGTTTCAAAAACTCTGCGAGAAAAACTGTTTCATGACTGTCTGGCCATGTGATTGACAAGCTGTTCTGGCCATTTATGGAGACATTGATAGGTTGAATGTTCAAGGACACATTCAAAATGTTAAATTCCTTCTGATGAGTGGTTGAATTGTAACATTGGCTGCACTGGCAATGATCTCGCAGCCAAATGTTATGGAATTTAGAGCTGGTTCCATCTGTCCAGCTGACCTGAACAGATTCGCTGTCGGTGCTGACCGCAGATAAAGCACCAGCGGCAGATGACTTGCCTTTGCAATGCTGTCCGAAGGGCAGTAGCGTGTTGGGATCATATGAACGTCCCCTGCAGGTCGATGCAGACCAAAACGCACCTCTTGGAATACGATAGAATGCAGATTTTGCAAAACCACTGATTAAACACTTTAAAGAAAACATGTTTTTAAAGCTCTTTTAAGAAGATACACACATTTACCATGGGTGCGGCGATAGCTACAAGTCACAGTGAATCGCACAGTGCGCAGCCGTAGCTTAGTAACCGCTCGTTCCGATCCGTTCGTCATTTGGAGAAGAAAACATGGCGGTGAATGAGCTGAGGTGGCTGGTTTGGTAATCTGATGTGACGTTTTTCCAGCGTGTTCGTCGTTCAATAGAAGTGCAAAAGCAAGTATATCGCTCACAGTAATGGAAGGAAGGGATAGGGAAGAGTTCGACGGAGGGAACGAACCTCGGGGACTCACAAGCTGGGAGAAACAATGCATTGAACATGTCGAAACTCAGGAAGATATCGACGAGAGATTGGCGCTTGAAAAAGAGCAAGCATTGCAGCGCTTGAGGAATCTGTTTCAGAATGCAGCAACAGCTTGTGCCCAGCTTTATAAAGGTTAGTTTTTTTCCAGGTTTGTTCCTTTCATTCGATTATTTCCGTCAGGTTTTCGTCAACTGAAGTGTTGCAACGAATGCCCAAACCTCAAAGAACGTGGTTTTCTTGTATTGTTCCTTTCAGAGCGACACAATCGCAGTCCAACATGTGATCGCTTGTGGAGCCCTTTTCAAGACACAGCAAACACAATAACTCTTCTTTACAAAGGTGAATTCATTGTCTTTGTTATTATTTTTAGGAGCCTTGAAAGTGTTTCGCCATTTCCGATACGAAAAAGTCATGTCAAGTTATCGCATCGAAGGGCAGTTTCTATTTTGAACAGTATTTTCATCGGAATTACGAATAATCACAAGTGCCATGGGCGTTAGTAAGAGGGTTGTAGAAATAAATCCTCCATTTCCGAATAATGTTTTCTTTGGTAATGATTTTACAGCTGGGTTGTTTAAAACTGAGGAAGGAAAGCCCGCTTCCAAAACGAGACACGAAGAACCTTAATTCAAGCTGTTGTGTGCAAGGTATTAATGTCGTAATTTCCCATTCCCAAGAGTGGTTCTTAGTCAACCGATGAATACGAATGTTGGATCGGGTGATACGCTGAAAGAATTTACCTCGCTCAGTATACTTTGTGCTGTGCTGCGCGTTTAATGGTTTATTCGTTTCTTCGGGAGCGCAGTATTAGTTTCATACTAAGCTTAATCATGTAATTATGCATTGCGTCGATAATCAATTTCTGAGAGATCTTACGAAGGTATTCACCAGCAAGCACAATGAACGTTTCTCCCATGAGCTACAGGCGAAGATTTTTTCCCTGCGCTTTCGAAAATAGTTTACGAATTCGAATGTGTATGGTAACAGAATGTGAATTCATTCACCGTCAAACTTGCATATGGGATAGACTTTGCGAAAGGGCACTGTAACAATTTCAGCATTTTTTGTCCATGTGAGTCCCTCATAACTCCTTTTACCTGCAATTTGGCCTTGTTTGGGGGGTATGGAAGAAGTGAAAGGGGATAAAAGGGCAAAACTGACATCTACATCTACATCTACATCTACATAATTTATTTGCAAAGTCCTATAAGGACATCTAGCAAAGTCCAGTCCAAAGTGCAAAAATAAAAACGAATAAATAAATATATGCAAACAAGGTAATAAATAATTGTGGTATAATAATGATGAAATAAATAACAATCAGTTAATAATAAAACTGATAAAACTAGAACTTAAGCAGAGATATAATTATTTACAGTCGCTTTAAAATTACTTAATGAGGTCATGTTTATGATATTTGATGGTAAACTGTTCCAGTCATTAAAATTTGGTTTATCAACGGAGTTGATAATGTAAATTGACCACCGTACAGGGATTCGATTAGCTGACGTTTCGAGCGTTAGCCCTTCGTCGTCTGGATTCGCTCCGACGAAGGGCTAACGCTCGAAACGTCAGCTAATCGAATCCCTGTACGGTGGTCAATTTACATTATCAACTCCGTTGATAAACCAAATTTTCGTGTTTCACTCCCCACCGACGCAGCACCACAGTTTCTTTAGAAACTAATCCCCTTTATTCATTTGTTCCAGTCATTAGTTGTTCTAGGCCAGAAACTGTATTTATACTCATCGCACGATATTTGTACTGGAATAAACTTCATTGGGTCAGAGTTTCTAGTTTCATTACAGTCTTGTGTTTCACATAAGGTGAACATTTTTTAACAGAATGTCTTTATCTCAAATCTTGCTTGGTTCAGACTTAAGTTTGGTCCTGAGGAATTTTACTTCATGATTGATATCTCAAACCTCTAATATCTCAAAGCTCTTTTAAATACAGCAGTAGTTAGATTTTTCTAGAGCTTTAAACTGGATGGCAAGTTGTCCAGTAGGTTTGTTGGGTATACAATTAGGTTTACAGTAAGGCAGTTGTAATTTTTAGTGCACTCGTGAAATGATGATAAGAGTAGGTTACTAATCATGCCAGGTGATCATATCATTTTTCTTTCAGATGGTGCAGATTCTTATAAGTGTGCAATGGATCTGGGTTTCCAGTCTGGATACCAGAAGCGCAGTAGAGATGTTCTTTCTTGGGCTAAGAAGAGAAAGAAAATCATACTTCGTGAAGAACTGTTGTCTTATTTGGCGGGTCGCTCTCCCCCCAGGAGGACTCATGATGGGAGACACACTTCCACAACAACTTTAGGATCAAATTCAATGGTTTTGCCAGCTGGAATGGACTCTGATAGTGTTGATGCAGGCGTGCAGTGCTATGGATCTTCTTTAAATGCTTTTGCTGTTCGACCAGAATTCAACTCAAATGCTTTCTTTGCGGCCACTGGTGGCCTAGGGTCTTATCATAGTCCTCGTCGCAGAAGTCACTCTGATGCAAATGTTGGGGATACAGAATCAAGAGATGGAAGAAAGCGCTCTGCATGCTCAACAGACATAATTATGGAGTCACCAGCACACAAACGCAATCGTTATTTTTGAAGAGAAGTGATATAAAGTGATTAATTTTGTCATATTTGATGTAATTATGCAAAGTACAAAATCCTGTTACACTATGAAAAAGTTTCTTTTCCATAAAGCATTTGTTGCAAGACTCCATGTTTGTATGAGATGATACACTTAAGACTGATAAAAGTCTCAGTGTAATTAGTTGATTAATTTCAAATTGTACACCAGATGAATATGATTATAAATAGGAAAATATAGTGTTAAAGCTTTTTGTTTCACAAGTTATTGTTGTCAGTTTTTTTACTGCTGGATTTAAAGATGTGAAAAGAATGTATGCTGTATTTAGGTTTGTGTAGACAAAATACAACCTTAACCAGGGTGTTAGCCTGAAATGAAAAAGTGATAGTCTTGAATAAATTTGGCCTGTCCGTTTAAAATTAAGAAAGGAAAACCTTTAGTAAAATAATAGTCAAGTGAACAGAATCATTTTCTAAAAATATAAGAAATCCAATGATCTTCTCAAGTTCAGTGCAGGGAGGTTTCTTTTCTTTTTTTTTTTGCTCATCCGAATTAATTTTGTTGTCACCTTTTCAAATGGTCAAAAGATCTGTAACCAACTACATTCTTCATGTGGATAGATAAATTGTGCATTTGTAACCACATGTGTGCATTGGGCTTTTGAAAAGAAAATTACTTATTATTTATTCAGCCCTTTCAATGACCACCACTGTCCAATTAAACCCTGTCCACTACTTCAGCAAAGATTCTAATAACCCAACTACACCCATCTCCTCTTTCCTGTTGTTGGAAAAAAAAATCTTGGCCACTACTAACTGTAATGAGTTACACCCCCTCTCCCCACCAAAAAGATATTAAAAGCTGTTCATTTCACAGATGGCTCTAATCTTGTAATTGTATCCCCCAAATCAGGCAATTGCTGCACACAGTAAGATCTGATGGGGCAGTTCATACTGGTTAAGATAGTCTGAAATCCCCTGCGGTTACTCCCTCTTCTGTGAGAAGGGAGAGAAAGTGAGTGACCTTTTGCCATCTTGAGAATATGTAGTAATCATTCCATTACAGTCAAATTCTTCATATTGCACTGCACATTTTTGAAAAACATTTGGGTTTTTCTGTTCTGCCAATCATCTGAGTGGGGGTATGGTTAGGCAAATCACAACACAACTCATTCTGATTAGGCTATTTGCATACCCCCCCCCCCCCTAATCAGATGATTGTTTGCAAAACATGCAGCGCAGTACAATGAGTTTGGCTGTAAGCCCACTTTGGAATGGTGCATTCATTCAGTACTACTGTAGCCCCCGTAAGACTAGTAGCATTGTTCTCACAAAGCCAGTGCAAGTAGTTGTGGTCACACCATAGTCCCTCCAATGACTTTGCCTACACCTACCAGTACAAAGTTTTGTTCCAAACTTCACCTTGGTTCAGCCATACAAGCATTTCTGTCTGACTCGAACTCACTTCCAACTGAATTAGAAATTAACTCTTACCCAGATTGCAATAGAAATTCTGAGTAATGAAACATCCAGGGCCAGAAAGTAAAATTATTTTATTTAATAACTGTACAATGCCTCAAACTTCAATTTCCACAGTTCCACCGACAGCCTCCAGAACCTTTTTTATCTCCTCAGCTTCTTCTTTGTTTGTTTTCTCTCTTACATTTTGTGGTAGCTCCTCAACAAACTTTTTTGCCTAAAAATAAATTGAAAACTGATTGGGTAACAGAAACACAAGTTACAAATTAAAATAGAAAGTACTATAACAAAGAAACATGTTTTTCAGAATAAATACATGTATATATATATAATTATATATATACTTTATTTACCCTCTGATTTTAAGAGTAGCTTGTTAACATAGTTAATATCTCTGAGCATTTACCAAAATCCAACCATCATGTGAGAGATATATTGTAGACCAGTGCTCTGGGAACTATGTCCCCTACTCTTTTTGAACAGTGTGTGGGTTCTTTAATGTCCCACAGAATCAATTATGAAGAGTTGTGAGATGGGGCCTATGGTTTATCATATTTATCTGAGAAGACTAGAAAGTCTAACCATCCATTACAAAGGCAGCACTTTCTCCTCAATTATTTGAAGACCCTGAGTGTTGTTCCAGCCAGGGTTTTAACCCGTGACCTCCCGTACCATAGTACAGTGCTCTACCAACTGAGCAAACCGGTTGATAAAATCACTAGTCTAACACATGATTGGCATGAACTTCAATTCCAGAATAATTACTGGTCAATAAAGAATAATTATTCCAAAACATTTTAACTTAGACGATGCTTTACCCACAGCTTTGAAAAAATTTGGGGTATAAAAAAAACCTTGGTTTATTTTTAGCCATGTAAGGATTAGCATTGACTTTCCAGTAACCAACATCAGAACTAGGAGAGATTGACAGTGAGGAAATGAACCACCATAAATTAATTTCTCCTTGCAACAGAAAGAGAAGTGATTACAAAAGATTACAGCATTTGATCTCTGTACAAATTCTCCTAAAAGTCTCATCAGAAATATATGCAGAACAGAGAGAGGAACATGCAAGTTGATATTGGTCCTAAAGGGGTTAAAGTAACCAACCTGGACCAAATTAAGACCCGGTACAAGATTCTTGATTTCCTTTATAAGCTTGACTTTACTAGCAGCATCAAACTGTGTCAATTTAACGGTGAATTCTGTTGGTTCTTTTACTGGTTCAGCTTCTTCCTCCTGAAAAAAAGATGCCTTGTTGTTTTTGCATATGGTGATATACACAATTCCTCCCCATGGCCCATTAATGTTTCAATCTTCTGGCAGAATGACTCTTCCGAATGCAAGATAGTGGATGAAATTTTGTGTTACTTTTTATTATAACAACTTCAACAATACTACAATTTCCTAATGACCTCAGTTTGCTGGAAGAAGGAAAGCTTACTATCAAAACAAACTGTGATTAAATTGACAAACAAATTTCTTTCTAATGACAAAGGAGGCCGCTGAGGCCCTGTTGTTTCCCTTCCCTTATCCTTTGTTGTTGATCTGCCCAGATTACTAATATTATTGTTATTATTACTATTATTTGTTTTTTTCCTCCTTTTTTTGTTGTTTTTTTTCCCTAATTTTTCTCATCTTTTCCTCCTTTCAGTTCTTCACTCAATATACATGTACATATATATTTGTTTGCTAGTCTTAGGCTCAACAAAAACATCTCATACTAAAGCTCAGAGTTCTCTCTTCTTCTCTCTCTTCTTTCTATTCTACAACTTGAAACTCGAAAGCATTCGCTACTTTAGCCACCACTAATCTCTACCTTAGTCTATGGCATGTTAATTTGTAATCACTAAGTGTAACTCTCATATTTTTTTACCTTGTATTTTCTTGGCAAATAGTGTTATATAAATGAACTGAACGAGCTGAACTTATATTCAGTCCTTCTCAGCGCCATAGTGGGGTGTATAAGGCCTCTTATTAGGTTCCTATGACCACCAGAGGCTCTGGGGACAGGTGGCCAGCCCAGTCCCCACCCTCCCCCCAACACTGTGTGTTGAGACAGACCACAGCACTGGGAACTAGTCTCCACCGAACTAAATAAATAAATAAATAAATATATATATATATATATATATATATATATATATATATATATATATATATATATATATATATATATATATATATATATATATATATAAATCCAGGTGGTGTTCACCGTTGATTCCAGAAAAGTGCTCTACAGTTAAGGAGCGGTAATATCAGCATGTAGACTACTCAATATGAGTACATATGGATTGGATATATATATATATATATATATATATATATATATATATATATATATATACGAAACAGCACTGTCGCAATAAAACGATGATTACTCCTGAAGCCTGAACTCCTGTGAAGTATATATATATATATATATATATATATATATATATATATATATATATATTTGAAGACAGTCCGATCAACTGAAGATTTGACTTGGCCAATCAAATCAAAGTCAAATCTTCAAAGTCAAATCTTCAGTTGATCGGACTGTCTTCAAATATTTATGCTCTAGTTTTTCTATTGAGCACTCTGACAACAGTTCTGCAAATCAACTTATATATATATATATATATATATATATAATATAACCATATATATATATATATATATATATATATATATATATATATATATATATATATATATTAAGAACTTTCAGAAAGGAACAATATGACCAGAATGAAATAGATCTCCTTTTAGGACAATTGTATTACCTAATTTAACTTATGGCCTTTCAGTGTATGGTGCGTATGAACGTGATCTAAACACAGTACAGAACTTTTAAAACAGATGTTACAAGTGGAGTTACATTTCAGTTCCACTGAATGTCAAGGATATCATGCATACGCAGGACAAGAAATTATTTAGTAAAGCTAGGGCTCTAAGCCATCATCCATTAAATGAAATTCTGCCCAGGCCTAAACCCCAGCAATATAATTTACGTCGCAAGGTTTGCCTCTGCCCAAAGATTAACACCGAACATTTGATGAACACATTTGTAAATAGACTCATTTTTTGAACACAACCTGTTATAATTACATAATTTAATTTTAGCCATAATATATTATTGTAATTTCCATTACACAGTTCTTGTATATGTAACATAGGATATGTATCTTTTATCTTATGGTTTATTAAAGACTTCAAGACTTCAATCAATCCACCCTTTTCAATCAGTGCGCCGGTTCTTTCATGTCCCCTTCAAGTTTGACAGTGTATATGCTGAGCACACCGCCAGCATGATCTTACAATTATTATTTTAAAAACCTGGTTTGCGCTCTTCTGTGAGGTTCAAACCCTGTGACCTTCTGCTCAGCAGTTGGGCACTCTATCAGCTGAGCTAACTGTGCAGTGTTTTAAGCTCACCTGTGCAGGAGCCACTGCCACTGGCATTGCACCCATCATAGGCATCATTGGAGCAGCCTCAATTTTCAGCGTCGTCTGAAATGAATAAAGTTTGGGAGCCAATATCAGGGGTTTCATTAGAAGCTGGTGAAAATTGCTGCTTACTTTGTTAGAATTTACCTCTTACTGCCGCCTACTTTGTCCGTATTTTAACTCAAATTATTTAAAAAAATTCATCAGTTTGCCGCGTACTTCAGTTACTCAGATTGCTATTTCAAAACTTATTGAAACCCCTGCAATATCCAATGTGATATCAGCATTATACTTACTGGCATAGTAGCCAAAGCATAAGAATAATACCAATATTGCTGCATAGAAAACAAACAAATTCAAGAAAGTTGGACTTCCACCTCCCCCCAAACAGTGGAGCCCTGGGAGGGGGTAGAGAAAATTTACAGTGTGCAAAAATATTTCTTTTCCACATAAATAGAAACAGTGTACATGTAAATGAGAATTTGCACCAACAATTTTGCTCCTGGTGGTAGTTGTAAGTAAGTTCAGCTGTCTTTGCTCTTGTATTGGCAACCAACTGAGAGACAGGATGTCACCTAGAGAAGCATATCTACCCACTACAAAACTAGCGGCTGCATTTCACATATTCAGGAGCTAGCTAAGTATGGCATTTCTTCATGCTATCTTGGTGGCAATGGTCTTGTCAAAGATGATGTCTTGCAGCAACTGTTGTATTTACCAGTCCCAAACTTGTTGTTCATGAGGAAAGGTGGCAAAAAATTTTTGCAGTCACGAGAATTAAAATAACTTGTTTGGTTTGGTAGCCAATGAAGCACATCGGAAATTTTGTTCTTTGGCAAACGAAAAAAGCGGCAAGATCGATTAAGTTTTTTTAAGGTGATTCCCTAGTAAAAGAACCCGCCATAGATTTCCGATGAAACTTGGTATGCTGTTGTTACAGGACAAGAAGATATTAAAAATGTAATAAAAAGAGGGGGTCATCATGCTTGTTTTCACCCCACAATGCTGACAAATACGGTTATTTAGGTGACTTTTGGTAATCTCCATGCGTAACAAATAAGCTAGATTATTTTTCAATGCAGCGTGTTATATCACACAGAGTTTGACTTTCTTTGATTGTTTATTCACCTATGTCCCAGAAAAAATGTCTTCAAATACCCTGCATTTTTTATCCTTTAAAGGAAACATAATTTGGACATGTGCTGTTGGGCCCGTTATGTCTCCCTCTGTAGAACTTATTTCATTTGCCAAAAAAGTAGCCATAGATTTCTGCTAATTTTTTTCTCAGTTATTGAGGATACTGTTCTCATTGGAATTATGAAATAAAAAATGGAGGTCACCGTGCTCGTTTCTTTGCAACATGACCGCAAAGGGAAATTTCGGCTGACAAACAGTCAATGTCAAGGCAAATATGCCATGTTTCTAATGCGCGTGCGCTCGTGCACGCGCTAAATGACGCCATAAATTATGCGCAGTAAGGATGCGCCATGCAATTGTAGGGAATCACCTTAAGCATTCTATTTTTAAGCATTGCGCGTTATTGCACGTGCGATGGCAGCTGTCAACATGTCAACTCCCAAACCAGTTTGGTGAGATATGTGATCCTCAACTTGCATGGAAATGAGGATGGCAACTCCCATGACCAGAGGTTATTTTTTTCCTCTCAGCGCTTTGCGCCTCATGCATGTCTGCAGCTTTGCCACATAATTTCCCTCAACCAAACGAAAACAATAACCTCTGCACCCAGGGTACCTCTTTCACTGAAGTAAAATAACATTTTACCCTCCCAGGGTTAAAACAGAATTCTAATTCTAGTTATGTTTAATAATGTTATGCAATTTGTCATGAACTTGATGAAGAGATTAAGGTTATTATTTAGACCCTACAATTTTAAAATTACCTTGAGTAGTTCATTCAAGTCAGCAACTTCTAGAAGTGTAAGTTTTGATATTTCGTCTACGATGCTTTTTATTTTTTCTGGGTATTCCTTCGCGGCATCGTCAGGCGCTGGGGCGGCCAGTGTGGAATCATACCGCGTGCAGCTTGCACCAAACCGCCATTTTTGAACAGAAACACACCACGTACATCTGGAAAAAACATTCGGTTAAATTATTAGATAAAAACAAATGCATTGTAATGGAAAATAAACAGATCTTACCTCAGATTACTGTATGTTCGTGTTCTAAATGGTGCCAAAATTCTTAAACTTTGGAAGGCAGCTCTGGCCGCCATGTTGAATGTTCCGAACTGCATCATGGTAAGTCTTTTGAAATTTGGTCTCAGGTTCGCTCCGCGTTTGATGTAAATTCAGAGGAAACTGAGTTGTGAAGTTCAGCGCTGCAGTTTCTGGGAAAATTGTCTGAATGTCGCGCTCGCAGGTTTTGAAAAGTTTTGACAACATGCCTTCTGAAAGTTCACCTCTTCTTAGTCAAGAAAATGTAAGTTATAACTCTGACTACCCTTAATACCTGTACATGTGCATAACTCGAAAAAATCAAGATTGTGGTTAATGCAATGTTATGAGTGAGCTGGTTTCTATTTTCTCATTCTGGTTATATAGCCAGAAATTCAACCTCAAGTGAGTCGTCGAAGACCTCATTCTTCACAATCGAGAACAGACGGAAATCCCAGCGAGGTAAGCTCGTGTTATCATGGATTGCAGCTGTTTACTAAATATTGCTTCCAGGGACCTCGATCGATCTATAGGCTTAATGTAATTTCTACTTTCAGATTTCCTCTCTCACCAGTACAGTGTCAAAGCCGGGGAGTCTTCAAAAAATTTCTTCCAAATATGAGGTAGTTTTTTATATTAATCCTATCGACATAGATAACTTAATAATTATATATAAATTTCGATAATCACGTGCAGTCACATGCTTCTATCTTCAGTGTACTAAGCTTGTTTATTATTAGTCCAGGTCTATTATTAATCTTGGGATTCTTTGAATCTTTCATAAAACTGTTTACATAGTGGGAATTTATATGCAGCTGCATCATACATCATATATATACAAAAACAGGTAGCTGCAACATAAACAATGTTTGGTGCACACAGTGTACAAAGACACAACCGCACATCCTTTGTGAAACTTTGTCCCTGCAAGGCAGTCCACAAAGTCCAGCCAGTTGCTAAACTCCTAAACGGAGTGTAATAAACAGTGAAACGTGGGCATAATGAAGTGAAAAGGGACTGGTAAAATCTGTTTGTGGTAACTGGTGTTTGTTATACTCCCGTTATAACACATGTAATGTACATGTCATCGGCTTCCCATGGGGTTGACTCCCAGACTAACCAGGGGGATTGTAAAATCAGTCAAGCAAAGTGAGATTCCCTGGGGGGTCGGGGAATCTCTCAAGACATAGTCCCCTGGGTGAGGTGTCTCTCAGCTGAAAATCCCCTTGACAACTTTTTCAAACTTGTGAATTCCCCCAACCCTAATCTTTGATCATAAAACAATGTCAAGATTTTCTCCTACCCTCTGGCAAACAATCCCGTCCATCTCCATGTATTCCCCCACATATCTCCCTGGTTGGCACAGGGGTTGACCCCACGGGGAAGCCAATGACGTACATAATAGTCTAGGCGCATATGTATGAAATGAAAGTTCCGTGGGCATTTTTTGCTGAAAGCTAGCCACTGCCCTAGATATGTTGAGAGAACCGTATGGAACAGGAAAATACATGTTGCCAGCTTTGCAACCTGCTTTGCGGGTTTTTAGGGGATGTTTTTAAAAAAACCCTTTAGATTACAGATGAAAACGAGGCTACTACATAAAACACACTCTAACTTCGTTTGTTATGGACAAAATGTCAGCAAAATAGCAGGAGAAACATAAATCGATGATGTTACTGTCAATGTCATGAACACATATGTAACCACCATTTGTCACATGACTGGTCATGTGACTGAATGAGCATTGAAGTGAGGTTAGTTTACAAAAATAGCTTTTGACCTTTCGAGGTCTTTAGACAGTATTTTTACTGCTTCAAAAGACTTAAACAACATGAAAAATGTTAATTTTTAGTTCAGACTACGCCGCTTTTGCTGTTACAAGAGGGTCATGTAAACTTAAATAGCATGAAAATGAGGCCTGAGTGTTGTTTTGGACATCAATACAGGAGAAGCAATATTCTCAACAAGGCTATCCTTAAGAATTGTAAAATATTTTGACAGTCTCACAGTCCACACTGTAGAGTACTGTAGAGACACTGTAGAGTAAGCAATTGGACTTCCTAATTCTCTTTCATTTTTGATCAGAAGACATATTCCTGACAAAGATCTGTGTAACTGAATGGAACTAAACATCCCAAAATTTATTTAAGAGAATTTAAATCTGCCGTACCGGCTAGTAGCTGCTCAGAATTTGTAGATAGTAGAAAAATCTTACATCATTCCATACTTATCATTACCATGATTTGCACGCATTTAAGAAAAATACCGACAAAGGACTGGGGCTTACCACAGTAGTGGTCAGCGGTATTTATAATCAAAATAGCTTTTTGCCATGTTTGGTCTGTAAGTACTAAGAGAGTATCGTCGTCCAAGAATTTTCTTATGGAAGAAGGAGGAGAGATAAAGAGGACACTTGACTACAGTCTCTGCATCATTCGTCAAATGAAAAGTAAAGAAGATCTGGTTGAAAACCCTGTATCACATGAAACTGTGTTAAATTTTATTGACGAGCAAGTTAAATATGGAGATTGGCAGTATTCTGAGACGTGGAAAAGGTTGAGTGGTATTTCATGTAATCATCTTATCGTAAGTAAAGCCTCTTGGCACTGAAAATGCTACCAAGACGTTGCTCATACAGGAAAGCTAAAGAGAATAAAGGAGAGATATGAAAGAGAGATGGCAGGTCACGATGAACCAAGGAGAAAGTCAAATCAACTCACTCGTTCAATAACAATGTCGTATGACAGAATGTTTGCTTCTTTTGCAAGAAAGCTGCGGGATATCAAGATCCACTTCATTCTATCAGCACCATATCAGCAGGTCATTCTTTGCAAGTGGCCATTGAGACAGCAGAAAATGGCAGACTTCAGGTTAAATTGTCTTCTGCAACTGATTCCGAGGATGCAGTAGCAATTGACATCAAGTATCACAAAAAGTGCTGGGCATGTAATGTAACAAGTGTGTTGCAAAAAGGGGCAGGCAACAAAGGTAATTCAGCCTGTTTAGGCAGTGCTGAAATACACCTGTAGCAACAGAGGTAGAGTTTTTAGACTTAACAAAGAAGATCTTGAAAGATGGGCAAGTCCCTACTATGGCAGAACTGGAAACAGCGTACGTTAACATTCTGAATTATCAAACAATGCAACAAGTCCTCCGTGCAGCAGAAAAACATTGAAATGGCTAATAGCCTCTCAAATACCTGAAGTAGAATTCCACAAGCCAAAGTGTCTGAATGAGTCTGAAAGGCTGACCATCAAGAAAACTAGAGATGCTGCTGTGCAATTATCTGAAGAGGTCAATCTGGAACGTTCTGAAGAAAATTAAGATCCTTTATGATGCCACTGCAATTTTGCAAAAGTGTATAAACATAAGCAAGAAATGGGTGTTCACCGGTTCTCTTGACAGTACATCAGACGAGAATTTACCAGAAGAACTTTATTGCTTTTTCAAATGGATTGTTCAAGGCCCAAGTACAACCATAAGTGTAGAGGAAAAGTCCAGTGAAGTTCACAAGCGTGCAGTCAGTTTGGCGCAAAGCACTATTTCCCTGAACTTGACGGAACAACAAGCAAAGAACAAGAATTCAGAGGTGATCAAAGTAACGAGAGAAATGCCACAAGAGTTAGGTGTTGGTTTAGCCATCCATCAAGCATTTTGTAGCAAAGAGATCATCCAAATGCTCCATGGATTTGGATTCTCTGTTGAATAAAACAGGCTCCTCAGAGTAGAGGCGCAAATAGAGTAGAGCGTTATTCAATGAATGAAATGGAATGACGGCGTCTACCTTCCTCCTGATATTGTCCTGGGCAGACATGTGTTTTTCGTTGCTGACAACGTTGACTTCTCAGAAGACACTCATGAGGGTCAAAAGACTTTCCATGGGGCAGCTATGGCTATTTATCAGAAGACCAAGCCTGATGACGCCAAACTGGAAGTCAGGTTAATATTAAACAATACTCAATTTGTATGCGTAATACCATACATTAAAAGGAGTGTATTATAGCTATTCATGATTTTTCATCCGACAACGTTAATTCTAATTCTTATTTTTGCCAATATTTAGATTTGAAAACACGGGGAATCAGATTAGAACCATTAAGAACCTTCCAGAAACCGTAACGGCAATCCTCGACTGCCCAAAGCCACCTTCTAAGCCTGAAAGTCCTGTGTACACAACCTGTGGTCTCTTCGCAGAGAAAGACATACCAATAGTGGTCCAGCTCAAAGATTTTGCATGGTTACTTGAACATACTTTGACGAGAAATGTCACAGAGGAGAATGCTGAAGAGGTTGAGAGAGCGAGATGAGCAAAACCCGCAACGTGACTCTGTCAGCTCCGTACATCTTCCAGTTTGGTCAGGATATAACTCCCTTATTCACAACTCGATGCCAGTTACACGAGTCAGCTGCCCCCCTCTTGTTGCAGCACCAGCCCATGAATGGAACATCTTACTTACAATTTTGATGCAGTCACACATCATCAAAACAAAAATTGTGGGTCCCAAAAGGAAGACTGTCATCAGTTTAGATATGGGCCTCTATCAACCGGCCAAAAAGTTCCACATGGGCCGGAATGATCTTGATCACTTGATTCTTCATCCTGGTGAGCTGCACATTGTCATGGTGCAACTCCGAACAATTGGGGGATTTATTGAAGACAGTGGCATTGATCTTTGCTGGATTGAGGCTGACCTATATGGCCCTACAACTGTGAAGCAAATAATCAATGGTAATCATGTCAAAAGAGGTCAAGCAGCTCACATGGTTACACTTCAAGCTCTGTTTGCCATGTACCAGAACGCTTTTTTCCTCAAGAGCCAGAATTTCTAGAGTGTCTCCAGAAAATTGCAGAAGATCTCGCCACAGCTTGTGTCAAAAGTGTAAAGAGTGAGGTGCAGAAGGCGCATGCAGAAATGGTTGAGAGCATCCAGTATTCAGATGTCATTACCTGGATGAAGGCATTATTTTGATGACAGCCATGACAAGATCCCAGAATTTCAAGTGTTTCGCCAGTACATGAGAATGGTCATGGACATGATGTTATTTATATCAGCAGTTAGAACAGGAGACTGGCTTCTACATCTGACTGCGCTCAAATCGTTCACGAAGTATTTCTTTGCATATGACCGCCTAAATTATGCAAGAATGCCCCCTGTACCTAGCAGAAATGGAAGTCTTGCCAAATTAAGTCAGACCCCGAAATCTATGAAAAATTCCTTATTTATAAATAAATGGAAATTGAGTCGTGAACGAGAACCAGGACACCGCATTCTGTGCAGTTGGAGCTGGCAATGCTCTTGAGCATCTCATTCGGAAGATGAAAGTGTCAGGAGGATTGGTTGGGATCACTTTGAACCCAAATGCTCGAGTAAAGTTTTTTTTATAGCTCCTGAACTTTCTCAGTTATCAGAGCAAGCCAAAAGCATGCAGGATTCTCTTTTTCTGGGGAAAGATCTCGTCATCATCCTGCTCTTACAACTGCTGTGTTTAGCCATGAAGAGAAAAGTGTAGAGAAGCTACTGACAGTAACTGCATGACCACAATGGAAAGTTTTACCAATCCATTTGATCAGGAAAGCGACGCATTATTCAACCTGGTAACAAAAGTGGTGATGCTAGAAAATGTCAAGAAGGATCTCTGTGAGCAAAGTAGCATCAGGGAAAGACTATTCCAAAGATTTGTAGAAAGAGCGGATAAAAGAACAAAACATCAACCTCTGGGACCCCATGAAGAAGCAAAGCTCTCCACTTGGAAGACTGCAGGGAAAAAAGTCCAAGTAAGAGTTCACAACAATACTGTAGAACTGAGTGAAGATAGGAATCTGTTTGCGAGAATGATGGTTGTATGCAAAAGTTCGACCGGAAATTGATATCAAAGAAGCTGTGGGTACCTATGAGTTTTCTGTGGTACCAAGGTTACTGTTTGCAGCCGATGGAACACTTCTTCGCTGCTCCTGCAAAAGTGCCTTGATGGATCTTTTGGAGAAGTTAGCTGTAGGTGTACATGAAGACAATGACGCTGGTGACAATCCGAATGGTCAGCATACAGGGGTGCAAATGAGAGTCGCAGTTGTAGATGCCATGGCGGAGGTTCAATGCCTGGTCAAACCTGGATGGGTTTAAAAACTGTTCACATTAGCAGATCACTTCTAATCACTACCGTATTTATTCGTCTATAAGCCGATCCTGGCTATAAGCCGAGACCCTAAACTTAGCAAGTGGAGTAGTGACCAGATGTTCACCAAAAAAACCCCAGAAAACTCTTGGCTATAAGCCGAGACTTGAAAATCGAATGCCGAAGTTCCGTGGAAAAAAAAACGCATGGATCGTGGATCGTGTGCCACACTTCAGTGAGAATTATGTTGAAAATCTAAAAAAATTCAATGCCATACCTTCACCATAAAGGAATTTTAACGAACCTTGTAACTTTTAGGAAATGTTTGGAACCTTTTTATGCCAAAAAAACGCAAAACACTTCCAAAATACAAAAGATCGAAGTTGTAAACGACCCGCCATCTTGTATGACCTGGCAGGCTTGGTGAGAGAGAGGTTACCAAGCCAGCAATGTGCTTTGTGTCACGCTCGGTTGAGCTTGATCCCAAATGCAGAACAGGATTTTGCTCAGTTTATTGAAGAATTTCTTCCACAAATAACATCACAAAGTAGACCCAATTAATTCACAGGAAATGTGACGACTTCTGTGGAGATAACAAGCTTATAGTAGGGTATGTGAAGCAACAAACAGGTTAAGTGTGATGTCAACAACGACTGATGAAATCTTCCTTGAAGCAAAACTAGCAAATGGCCCTTTACGAGCCACCACATATAAAAAAGTCAATGATAACACAGAAATCTTGTTTTTGGCTCTCATTTTTATTGTTGTCTTTGAGTCTTTGAACTTTTTCCCCCGACTATCGGCTATAAGCCGAACCCCTTCTCTGGTGGAAAATTTACTCTTGGTGGTTTAATTTAACGGAAAAATCGCTCGGCTTATAGTCAAATAAATACGGTAATTGCATTTTCCAGAAGTTTGGTGAGAATGAAGAACTCCGGTTGGTTTTTGATAGATACGACATCCCATTTTCTCTGAAAGAAGGCATCCGAACAACGAGGCTGGGGGAGCAGAATGCTGTGTATTACCACATTACCCATCAACGCATATAGCGTGAGGTCAGTTGAAAAAGCTC
>JAEMWC010001967.1:0-75276 GCA_016490735.1 Pachyseris speciosa | reverse complement strand
AAATTACGTCATAGATTTTAACTCAGACATTCCTGGGCCGTAGCCATACGAAAATTGTCACCGAGGCATAGTATACCGAACAAACACCTCTTTAATATTAATTTAACATTACTTTTTATATTATATTCTGTTACTGAGGAACATCAAAAAGCTTACGACTCTGTGAAACTACTGACACAGCCTGCTTAGATTGTTCTTCATAAGACACACACACACAAGAAGGAAAATGTAATGTGAAATAAAAATGTTTACTGAGGCAAGTGCCTCGGTTCGCATCATACTAGCTACAGCTCAGTATACAAACGTTACGACTCGCGTCGTTGTCTGTTTGAGTTTTGTATGGCAGAGTTGAGTCGGTGACTTGTAAAGGTGATTCTTTTTAAAAACTACTTTTTCGCGAACAGATGGAATATCAAGTCAGCTCGATGCCTCAAATTTTACCGGAATTGTTGCGGCTTTCAGAAAAAAGTGATTTACAAGTTTACTTTAAGGCGAATGTGGTCAGCGAAATCATCGCAACTACTTAGCGAGCCATGCTTAACCTTTGGTGCGGTTCCGATGTGGAAGCTGTCGAGAGACAGAGAATTCAGTGAAAAAAGTGGGTTAAACGTCAGAATCATTTATTTTATTGGAAGTGATCTAAAGTGTGGGAATAAACTTTCTGCCTGCTGTTCTTATCGGTGGCAAAAAAATAACAGCTCTTCCTCGGAAGTTGTCAGGTATTTTCTTAAAACAATCTCGTAAGAGTAAGAACTGCTTCTACAATCTGTCTTCTTTAGATTTTCGACTTGTTGCTTCCGTGTATAATCCGGTACTGACCACAACAACTCAGTTGGGCGATGCAATTTGATCACTTTCGGTATCAATTGGAAATGAAATCAACTGGTAAATGCCTCTCTTGTGAAATCCCGTCGGAAGTACCGAAGTACCCCAAAACCTTCAGATGCAGCATTCCATCTGCTCTTCCTTCAAGGATTAGAGTTTACAAATTTGAAGAGATGAAGTAAAAAATTTGATGTTCACATCGGCAGCCTCCAAAATGGCTTCGTGTTTTTATGGCACCGGAAGTCAGACATGCAATCACATACCGGCATGTTATACAAATATAAATAAAGAGTCAAGCATTCAGGATAATTTAGAAATTCCACGTGAATCTAACCCTTGTCACATCTTCGCCAATACAGAGAGCAACACATCTTAGTCACATAAGATGCATTAAATTTCTTTTCCCTCTAATTTCGAAGCATATGCATAAGTGAATTACCGATAGGGAAGTCGCTTTGTAGCTGTATGTCTCGCAGTCGTAGCTGTCCAAGTAGTTCGGAGCTAATGTAGTCCACTATTTTGAATTCGCTCCGAGTTTCGGTATGCGAAAACTGCACTCCACAAAGTGGTATGGCTTTTTATTCATTATATATTTATAATATCTATATGTATCTATATGTATAATATATTAACATTTGAAGCCGGAAACGCTTTTTATGCCAAAACATAACGCGAGACCTTGGTTGAGTCACGCAGGGGTACAATCAATCATATGCATGTCTATTAATTTATGTAATTATTTATTTTGAACTGCTCCCTTGATCCGGTGATTCATTAATCCGTTGATCCTGTTTTTCCAAGAAACCGTCTTGAAACCACTGTCTAGGGGAGAGTGTGTTCCTGGACCTTCTCTAATGGAAAGTCACGGAGCGGTTGACTCATGGGGTAGTGAGTCGGGTCGATGAGCCCACAGTTTTGACCGACCGCTAACCAGCGGACGAAAGTTGAATTAAAAAACTAGGATGTCGAATACGAAAAGTTGAATGTCAAACACGAGAACTTGGATGTTGAAAGCTTTCACTACGTCTTCTTCGCGTAAGTTGCATGTCGAAAAGCCAATGTTGGATGTCGAAGCTAACAACTACAATGTTGAATGTTGAGAATGGAAGTTGAAATGTTCTATGTGGGATAAAATGTAGAAAGTACAATGAAAAATACCAAGTTGAATTTTGGTGGGGATGGAACGCCACACAGATGTTAACCACGTAACCGTTTGTCATGTTTTCATTTCATGTTTAAAAAGATTCATTCATATTTTCAAATAGAACAAGTCTTAAGCTTGCAAACTGCAGTAAAATAATGTTAGAATACCGCATTCAACGCCAGGAAAATACTTTTGAAACGTGGAATCATTTTCAAAAGTCCCCGGCTTGGCGGGAATCTTGTCAGGCCTTGGCCTTTCCTCGACAGTTGTTCGGAAAGAAAGGAGAAACCCAAATGATTTTATAATGACAAATATAACTCCACTTATGAATTTTTACGCATGCATAATTGTTAGTTTACATTTTGTCGGATTACAAGTGAAGATTTCACTTTAACTTGCTCTCCTTCGCATTTCCAGCGACAGCAATGCTGGGCGAAGGCTGTAACGGTGGAATACAGACACCATTCCTTTAGCCGTTTTCATGTCTCATGGATTGCTTTATTTTTGTATATATTCTGCTATGCTGCTGGTTCCATTTCTGCTTATTTCGTTCACGATTATCTGAGTTTTTGCGGAAGCTGGCAGGAGAAAGAAGCCTTCGACCGGCGCCATAGCGTTTTTCCTCCTCTCGGTCACCCCCTTAGTATTGTTTGTTTTGCGAAAGGTGAAGAGGTTTCTTAGAAGTTAACGATACCGACACTTCGCTTTCCCAGAATTTGCGTTAAACAAACCGCGGTTGTCATGTGAACAGATCACTTCGGGTGGCATGTTAAATTTTTTGTATCCTTTTCCATTTCCATTTTTATTTGTCATCAACTACATAAAAATACAAAACACTAGAAATTTATATCAGATCAGAAAATTAAAGAACGAAAATCAGAGAATACTGGCAGGCGCGGATCCAGGGGAGGTGAAATGGGAGACGACGCTTTTCCAATGATAAAATATTGAGCTGATTTAGGCGGTCTTCGTAACAGCCATCTGATTTCAGGATAAATTTAGTGGCCCTGCTTTGTACTTTTTCTAGGATTTTTCTGATGATGGTGTAGGATGACCAGAGCACTGAGCCGTATTCTAACTGCGATCGTACCAGGGAGCTGTATAAGGTCTTCGAAGTAATTATATCGGATAGGTCTCTAGTCAGGTTCTTTTGATCAAGCCTGACATTTAATTACCCTTTACTAGTTATCTTATCGATTTGCATGTTCCAAGAAAGTGTGTGAACGGCGCTAAGCCCTGGAGGAGGGTCCCTCATACCACTCTGCAAAATACATTCACGTAATAATATTGGGACTTTTGACGCGTCACGGATAATTCCAAAATTCCTTCACGTCCACGTAAAAATTGAGTAATTCGCGTTTCACGTCAAATTGAAAAACAAATTGACGGATTAATGTTTCCCATCGAGTAGCCACCTTAGGCTATTTACACTCCAAAGGTTGCTCGTTCTACTTGTAATGTCAAGTCGCCGTAGGTCTGAGAGGAGTTTTAACGGCTCTTTGCAGACGATTTTCCAAACAAATGCTAACGTATGCGCAATACCCCTAAAAGCTTTATGCTGCAGAAACTGTACTCGACTTTGAGGATTGTGAACCACCCGCTGATACTAGGTGATTGACGACTTAGTACAGTAGTATTACATTCAGCATCATAATAGCGTGGGGCTGTCAAGGAGTCTATCACTGTTGCCGACAATCTTATACGATCTTTCATTATAGCGGAACACCATACCTATAGAAACCCGTCAACTGCTTTTCTCATGGTAATCACGGCTAGCGGTATTGCTCGCGGGCGTCACCGCATGACGACGACGACGACGGAGTCGCACAATAGTTAATAATATCCTAATAACAATCATAATAATCCAACATGGCGGCCATGCTCCACCTGGCCCAGCTGCCCAGCTAGTTTACAGCGTACGGCTTTGATACTGGACATCCATCTTATAGCAAATTGACACCTGTCAAAAACAAGGTATACGCTGACCAGAGTTGCGGGCTCAAGTTAAGACCTCTTCGAGGTCAGCTGTTTTTTTGAAGTTGACCGCTGGTTAGGCACTTGCTTTCAATTGGATCGCAGGATCAAGCCAGATGTGGGACACCCAAACCAAAATGAGGCTTAATTTTTCGCGCGCTTTCTGCGGCTCGTAATTTCACATTCATTTGGTTTCTTCATTTCGAGCAAAACAACTTCATCTTCTTCGATCGAAGTTTGTCTTTAAATTCGCGTAAAAAGCATAAAAATCAAGAACTTGTCAAAAGATGCTCGGGAAGGTGAATTTTCAAGTGACAAAAGGAAGGGCGAAAGATTTTTCTCAGGGTAAGCCTCAAACTTGGTATAACCCAAGATTGGTTTCAATGCTACTGAGCAAACGAATCCATTTTGCGGGTGCATGCCTTATTTTTGGATTTGCGCAAAGCGTTTGATCTCGTTGATCACGCCACTTTACTTGAGAAACTAGCTACCATGAATATCTCTCGCAGTTTCTGGAACTGGGTTCAAAGTTATCTCTCCGGTGGGACATGGCAGGTTAAGCTCCCAGGGGACGTTTCTTGTGGTGGAGTGGTTATAGCTGGAGTTCCTCAAGGCGTGGTCATTTCACCTACCCTGTTTAACGTGTTTTTCAACTATATTGATGACTGCTATCCCCCGGGAGTTTCAATCAAGACCTGTAAGTACGCTGATGATTGGTGCCGACCGGAAGTGAAAGTCACATGCATGATGTTATGGTAAAAATGGAGGCGTGGGCAGAGCGGAATAAAATGGAGATAAACGCCAAAAAGACCAAAGAGATGTGGATAAGTTTTAAGAAATCTCAGCAGATTCATGCCCCTAGTCCGATTATAGTTGGAAACGAGGAGTTGGAGAGGGTAGAAGTTTTCAAGTTACTCGGAGTGCATGTTCAGAGAGACTTAAAGTGGAATACACACATAGATGAAATTGTAACTAAAGCAAGTAAGCGTCTCTACTTCTTGCGCGCGTGTCGCGAAGCCAACTTACCCACCGAAGTTGGACTGACTACGTATATAACAAAGATTCGTCCACTTCTTGAATATGTATCACCCATCTGGGGAGGCATTCCAAACTATGTGGCTGAGGATCTGCAGCGTATTCAAAATCGCTCTTTAGACATCTTAGGTCTAGCCAGAGGGACTGTGGAGGCCCTGGATGTGAGAAGAGACAGTCACACAGCACACGATTTTAAGGAAATCTTAGATTCAGAAGATATCCATCCTTGCTGTAAATTTCTAATTTCAAGACCCCAATCGTATTCCCTTAGGGCTCAACGGGTGCGAGTTCCCGTTCCACGAACGAATAGGAACATGAACTCCTTCATACAGCGTGGGGCAAGACTGTTAGGAAAGAAATCATATAAAGTATAGTCTTTATTTTTATTTTTATTTTATTTTACTCTATTTATTTAATTATAATTCTTACTATTAATCTTTTTAATGATTCTAATTGTAATATTGTACATTGAAAATTATTGTAAATTTGATGTAATTCTGTTTAGCCAATTCAAATAATAAAGCCTTATATTATTATTATTATTATTATTATTATTATTATTATTATTATTATTATTAATATTGCGTGGCCCTGAAAACAAAAATAATTCAATGCTTCAAGGGCTTTCACTTTACCGCGGCATCTTGCATCTCACCAAGAAAGGTCACTTAACAGTTCACCGGTGTTACCGGAAGGAACGAGTAGCTCAAACTCTGTGGAAGAAGCTCTTTCTTTGGACAAACCGTTTACTATTTTTGCGGATGCTTGTTTTTACTTTACTGAAGCTTACGTATTTTCAAGTGGAAGAAACCTCTACAACACAGGACAGTGAGTAGCCTGCAGTGCAGGCGTATTTCGGGCGCGCGAGTGCACATTTTCGTATTAGGGCGCCATCTTGGATTTGGTAACTGTGGAGGGTTGGGGCGAGGAAAAATTTGCCGAGGGAGTAGGCGCTGAAAAAAGCTTTACTTCGCCTTCTGTATCTACCGGTTCCAAGTGGGAATCGAAAACCTCTAAACACACAGGGACAGTGAGGTAAATTAAATAAATCGAAGCGTAAGGACGTTCGCGCTAATTGTTTATGCGCATCTAAACTGCGCAGGTAACGCAACAGTATTATGTCACCTATTAGTCACGATTGACTTGTCCCCAACTAAACAAACATGGCGCCGTAAACTTCACACCAATTTAGATCGTCGGTGACCCCTACCTTTTTTACACGAACCATTTACTCTACTTATTCTCTACCAAAACTGATGAAATGAAAAAAATCTCACTGTAAGAAGTTACATTTTTTTCAAATTTTCTTCCGTTGTGATGAAATTGTTAAAAATATCTACTCCTTAAGAGCTATGCAAAGAAATCTTCACTCAACCAGTTTATTTCTATAATTTTTGATGACTATTTCGATGAAGCTATAGTTCGTTATTATGGCCGATTTATCGCAAATAGGACATTTTTCCAGTGCCCTTTCCTCCGAAACAAAGTCGGTGACCCCAATTTATTTTTTTTAATTTTGGAATAAGGAACTTATGTTCTAACTCTAGGCGAGAAGTGAAAAATTTTCCACAGTGGGAAGATTTTCGCGCGAACGTCCTTAATATTTGGTTTAATCGTTGTTACTTTTGTTCAGGAATGAAACTTTTATTTCTCTCTCGAATGGACATAAACAGCATTCATCTGTACTCGTTTTGGACGCAAAGAAGTAGTTGAATTGTTTGTTTGTTTTGTTACATTGTTTTATTTGCAAGCGAACGAGTGTCTTTACTTGGCTTGGTTGACTGTTTTTCGACCTTGGTGCCTCAACAGCGTTAAGAAACTTTTGCCCTTATCTTATTTAAAACACGTAATCGCAATGAGTCCTCGTAAAATTAAGGATTAAAGGCGGAAACTGAAGCTCGAGTAAAACGAAAAAAGCCAATCAAATGCATGTGCACGTCTCAGAATCTGACATAAAGTTGTCAAAATGCTGTCACAAATGTCAAAAACCAGCGCGCTTCACTCGTCATTTGTATTCTCGTCCCTCGAGTCTTCGCTCCGTACTGCGCAGGCTTGACGAAACGAGACTCTCGAAAGATCCGATAGGTTGACGATTCTGATTTGCTTTTTGAAACATTCAAATAAACGGAAGTAAAACAAATCGGATCTTTCCAGGGTCGTTCGTTTCCCGACCGCTGGTCAAGGGGGACGAAGACCTTGGGTAAGAGATTGTCGTCATTTGAAAAACGTTTTAGAGATCTTCGTCAAAAGCAGCCTGTAAACAACAATTAAGTTTCGCCGTCTATAAACATGTCGTCTTAATTTGTTTGAACCGGTAAGAATCAGCGTTTGGATGTTAAAAACAGCGAAATGGGTTGACTGGCTGGCTGGCTCTGATAAATTTTATAGTGGACGGGTCTACGAAAGAAATGCTCGTGTGGTTTGGCAAGCGCTTTCTTCGTTAACCGGACGATGTTTTGCCACTGAGAAGCATTAATTGAAGAAGGTTCTTCGGAAGACATGGGAAGTAAAAGTAAAACTATCAAAGCACTTTAGTGTTTTGTGTCAGCCAAGGAAAGATTTGGTGGGAAATGGCTCTATTATTCAGCTCTGTCGCGATCCGAGTGATTGCTGCCTCAGTGATTCCTGTTGACTGCTTTAAACTATCAGGTGCGGACGTCTTTTTTGTCATTTCTACGGACATTTATTTTTCTATCTTAATATAAGATATTTTTGTTACATGTCTAATTTCTCCACCTTCTCCAAGAATCTTCGAACAAATATTATTCGTATTGTGCTTTGTTTTCTTGTCATATGTTTGTTGTTCTGTTGTTTCTGAAGCGCGGTACCGCGGTCAATTCTTGTTGACTGCTGTAAACGATCAGTTTGTATCCTTTATTTTCTTTTCTAGGGGCATTTATATCAAAATAAATACCTATTTTTCTAGCTTAATCAGTACAAGTTATTTTTATTACTATCCAGTCTTGTTTAATTTCTCCACCTTCTCCTTCTTCGAGCAAACACTCGCATCGTACTTTGTTTGCTTGTAGGTAATGTTTTTTTTGTTTTTTGATCCGCTTTGAATTCCTTCACGCTTTCATCTGAAAGAAGTTAGGACTCAAGAATGTCTGTCTTTTTTTGTGAACGTTTGCTATCGAAATCTCTTCGTTTTCCCTGCTGCTGCTCAATTGTTTTGGACACAAATTAAACTGGCCCAAATAAAGCCATGCGAAGTTACGTTGCTCGGTGAGAGTGTGCAGCTCCGATTCTAGGCTTGGCCTGGCTAAATATATTTATGGCCGTCAGCTTTTCTTTTTTTAATCGCTACATAACAGACTGGAATGGTATTCAATCGAACATCATGCATGCACCTTCTTTAAACAGCTTTAAGTCCTATCTATTACATTATTTGTGTCAGTTTTAAATCAGATGTAGCTTGTGAGTGACAAGTATGTAATTTAATTAGGTTAGCTTTGGATTGTATTTCAATTTGACTTCTTAGTTTTTAGTGTCAATCTCAAATCAGGGGTGACTTGTAAGACAGAAGTATTCGATTTAATTTGATTAGGTTAATAGTTAGCTTTGGGTCACGTTTAAATTTCACTTCTCATTTTTTAGCATGTGTAATATTCAGGGGGAAGGGGGGGGGGGGAGCAGAAAACTCCAATAGAGTCTGGCACTTTATTTTTTCACAATCACCGCACAAAAATGACGTCACATCCGGTCCAAAATCGAACACTTTTCAGGCGAGCGGGAAAAATAAAAATGGACGTCAACAACGGCGCTCTCCTGGTGAGAAAAGGTGCAATATCTCCAAATCGGCTGCAAATGGTGCGATTTCACTTGGTCCTGCTGAAGAAAATTAACTCTTATTTTCCACGATTTTATAATTTTCACGAATACACTAAATGATTGTTCACAAACGTGTTCTTTACAACGAGTATTTTCTTCAAAGATGCCTTCGTTTCTCTCTCGCTGAACTCCACAGGAAAGGATTGTTGTCGTCCAAATAATGCGTCCAAGGGGAGAACACTTCTGTTGAATAGCCTATCCTGAATAGTAGGTATTTAACTTCAAGAAAATCGTAAACAGGCTGTTCTTGATATGTGAGAACCCCATTGACAATCGAATTTTTTTTTTTTGAACAGTGATAACAGAAAAGAGCCTTCAAGACTTCATTGCGTTTTAGAAACCTATTGAGCATACACATAACATCAGATTTTTGTTTTTTAACTGTAACGGAGTTATTTCTTTTCTCTATGATGATATTTGAACCATAAATTACTTTTTTCTCTCTCTTAATTAGTAAAAAATGTAAGAATTAACCCAATTTATATGTAGTTCTGCAGCCCAATTTTATTATATTACACCACTACTTGCTTGTTTAATTAAAGCCTTTTTGCCTCTTTTCCCATTTGATCTCCTTGGCACAAAAGCACTTCAAGATTTGCAGGTGAAATGAGACCACCTACTGTTAGCAATAGCAGCAGCTTTTCAGGGTCAATAATATACCCTGTATAAAAACAAAACTCTTTATTTGGTCCCTATGTTACACCTGAACAAAGTACATTGCATTGGAAATCACGCTACCTCAATAACCACACAACGACAGGTTTGGACCATAAGTTTATTGAATCAGATTCGACAGCTGTACACTGGTGGCTAAAGAGGTCGTAACTGAATCAATAGACTCCCGCGTGAGGGAGGGTTGGGTTAGTGTGCTTGCCCTTTGACAACGAGCTTATGACTGACCGACAAACGAAGCTGGGAGATTAGATAAGCGAAACGATGTCACATGATCGGTTCGTAATTAGCAAGAATCACTGACGTAATTATTGCACAATCACGCCCTCTCAATAACCACACAACGACAGGTTTGGGCCATAAGTTTATTGAGTCAGATTCGACAGCTGTACACTGGTGGCTAAAGAGGTTGTAACTGAATCAATATACTCTCGCCAAAAAAGAAGGCCCAAACCGGAGTTTTGTGAAAAAAGAAAGGGCGTGAATTGTGGGAAGATACGTAAGGATCGTGAGCTACATAAGGTTGAAAAAATACAACAGTGCATCAACGATTAGACAAATGAAGAATATTAGAAGCCATCGAATTGACGACGAGGCGCTTTTGAGCGGATGACATTTCGAGGTATATATATGAGATAGGCGTCACTTTGCCAATTACCCTACCGCTGGATAAGTTCCGCGGGGACATTACACTTGAATACAAAGCTGGCGCCGCCACGCCGAAAGCTATGGGGAGAATAGTTAGAGGGAACTAAACCAATAGCGCTAACAACCTTAGAAATAAAAACGCAGAAATGGCGACAAGTAAGGGGAGATAACTGCTAAGAGGAGGGACAAACAACAGAGAACAATGGTGCATGAAACGGCCCGGAGTTGAGACACAAATGATGGCGTAAAGCTGTGACTGGGCATAACGGGGAACCCGGAATATAAGGCAGGAGGATTTACAAGGAGCGTTGTTGGTACTGAATGGTCTTAGAAGCCGCAATATGAAGCGTGGCACCGTGCGAGTCAAAAAATAGATCAGCGCGCAACGGAACTTTTGAAGAAATGCGAGTGGCGACATCGGGAACTAAATTAGATTTTCGCAAAAATGTGAAAAATGAACTAAATTAGATTTTCGCAAAAATGTGAAAAATGAAACGAGAAAGAGAGCCCACATGGCTGCGTGTAATGGCTTGTCTAATGTGAATAATGGAAAAACCTGAAGCAAAAGTTCAGGGGTGAATGGATGTATGCGTTTTGACGACACGCCGAGATAGCGTTTGGCGCCTCGTAAAACTAACTGGAGACGATAATGCGTGTCCCAAACCTTGCCGAAACCCAAGAGCTGATTAACATGCTTAAGGCTACCGAGATGGTTAGAAATAGTGCCGAAGGATCTCCCAGAGATGGTGAGATAAGCAACATAACGTATCAGCAAATCAATTTAGATAGGGAACGGGGAACAAGCTACCGAACGACAAAACATAGTATACGCATTAATATGAGACTGCATTTCCGATTAGTAAAATCGGCAAAGGCGAGATGGAGTAGGCGCTGAGCAAAAGCATCTAAAGTTGGTATACTGATGGAGGACCCTGAAAACGAGCGAAAAAAGATATAAATAATAATAATAATAATAATAATAATAATAATAATCTTTATTTGCTTTTATCAAAGTATACTTTTTTTTATTACAATCTACAAAATTTACAAAATATGTTAATGTAAACTAAATAAAAACAATGGATAAGATAGGAAGCTAAATAAACCAGTAGGTTTTCTTGTTAGCTCCCTGAGCAATTTAGGTTCTAAGTGGCAGGTAAAATAAAATAAAAGAAAAGTAAAATAAAAAGAAATGCAAGGAAGGGTGAACTTATTTACATGAAGTATGTTGCTTCATCAGTAAAACGAAACTTTATTTTATTTGCTGTTCAGAGAGTAGATAGCGTTTAATTTTCTTAGGAAATGTGAACACACTTAAGTTTTTTAAATGAGTTGGGATGTCTTTCCAAATGTCCGTAGCCATAAAAGAGATTGATTGTTTACCTACGTTAGTTCGTACACTCGGCTTATAAAGATCTTTCTTAGCTGTATATCTCGTGTTGTAGTGGTGTGTATTACTAGCATATTAAAACATGTTGTCGAAAAGTTCAGGCAGGCAGCCTTTATGCCATGAATGCACGAATTTTGAGACTTGTAGACGATAGATATTATTAACTGTTAAGAGGCCTATTAAATTCAGCAAAGGTTTAGCGTTCTCTGTTTCACTTCCAAATGCTGTGGCAAAAAATATTAATCTTACAATATGGTTTTGTTTTACTTGAATTTTACTAATATGTGTTTTATATACACTTCCCGGCCAAGCTAATATGCCATAAGAAATATAAGGATAGATTAAATTATAATAAATTTTTGTAAGTTGTTTAACTGAGAGGTAATGTCTCAATTTCGATATTATTCCAGTGTTTCGAGATATACGGGAACAGACAAAAGAGATGTGATATTTCCAGCTTAAAGATTCGTCAATCATAACACCTAAATACTTTATACATTGCTTTCGTTCTAATGAATAAGAAGACCCATCGCTATTTATTATGTTAAGACTGACTGGGATATCCTTTTTTCTTGCCGATTTAACTATCATGAAGTTTGTTTTACTCATGTTTATAGACAGCTTGTTAATATCACACCATCTTTTCACTTTTGCTAGTTCAGAGTTCATCAAGTGTTCAAGAGGTTTTTAGATCCCTAGCGGATGCAAATACATTGGTATCGTCTGTCAAGATTTCAAAACTTACTTTTTCTGAGCTATTTAGCAAATCATTAATGTAAATTAGGAATAGGAGAGGTCCGAGGGTGCTCCCTTGTGGAATTCCACATAATATAGTCTGATTAACGAACTAACTGAAAAAAGAAAATACATACTGAAAGAACACGAGGGCATACTAAAGTGCCAGTCAAATTCGAAAATGATTAAGTCTCCGGTATCTGTTCAAAAACGTAACTGATCCCGAGTTCGAGAAATTTGAGCAAAGTGTACTTGGTAGGAAGGTTCATTCCAACGGCTCAGTGCATCCGCTAACGAATTGTGCTCACCAGGAATGTGCCGTGCGCGAATGTCGAAATCGTATAGCGCAGATAGGAACCAACTCTCTCAAACAACGCTGCATGAATGGATCTTTAGTGGAGCCTGAATTGATGACGATGACTGCAGCTGCATTATCACATGAGATGAACCGTTGATGTTGCAAGACGGAAGCCCAGAACTTTACAGCAACGACGACAGTGAAGAGTTCCAGCGCTGAGATGCGAGTGACAGCCGAGAGAACAAAATCCGGGAAGGCAAACGTTCTTTGATAGCCGAGTTTGACCGACTCCTCGCTGCCAGTGTGACGTCACATAGCAACGGATGAGCGCCTCCGCTTGGCTTGTGCAGACTAGCGTGAGGACGCCATTGAAATAAGGACAACAGTGATTAAGAAAGACGAAATACTAGGGCTAATATCGCTTTTGTTCGCTAATTGATCGTAAGTCTGTACGCGTTGTTGTTGTTTTTAGCTGTTTGTTTAAGCTCGTGTATTGTTTGTGCGTGTAATTTTGTATTCTTGTTGTGTTTGTGTTGCGGGTTTCGTAGCGGGACCGCCATCTTGCCTTCGGTACCACCGAAGTCAACGTAAAACATTTGGATTTTTCTTTAAAAGTACGTAACCATCAGCCTCCATAAAAGGAGGTTTCATACACTGATCATATAAGATTATATTTTTTGTTATTCTTTGTCGATTGATTCAGCCGTTCTTCATATCAATCCGTTTGAGTTGAGGGTGTTGAATACCCCACAAATTTCTGTGCGTTTGAACGATTGTTGGCGGTCCTTGATTACTTCTGTTTGCAGTTTTCAAGCCTTTGCTTGGACTATTAACTTTTTGTCTTATCTTCTTTGCTTTGTTGTTGTTTTGGTGGTATTTGTACGCTGTTAATGTGCATTTTGTTACCTTTAATCTTGAAGCTTCGTGTTGCGGTGAGTTTGCTCTCTGTTGCAATTGTTGGGTTGGCTTCAATACCGCTGTGAGTGCGAGGTTTGATTGTTGGCTTATGATGTGGAGTTTTGTATTTTGCTCTTTGCCGCAATTGTTGGGTTGGCTTACCGTGTTGCTGTAAGTGTTCTTTTACAAATTGCTGTTGGCACCCAGGAATTATCTGGGTATTATTTGGTTTTGTCATTAATTTGGTGTATATACCCTGTGCTGTCGTTGCATTTTGTTGAATTGTCCGGTTAGATACCATAACACTTATTTTACTTACTCTATAATTATAACAAAGATATAGATACAAAAACAAAACAAAAACGTTATACAATTAGAATATAATAAGAATAGAAATAAGAAAATAATAAATATTAGAAATCAGAGTTACAACAATCAAAGATATCAGTTAGTTGTTATATAATAATTATTATATAACTGCAGAAAACAAACCTACAAAGGATGTTGAATAAAAATATTGTACTAATTTTATTTTTGGTCGCAGCAATTTTGTTTTATGATTTAGTGTTTGACCTTACTTGGCTTGTTCCTGAACAATGCCACTACATTATGCATGGTGTAATAACAGTGCTGCATTGCCATGTTATAATGACAGCTCTTTCTCTATCCTTTCCAAAAGTTAAAAGGCTATCCTATAGCCTCAACATCACTTCTGGTGACTATTATATTCCAACTAAAAAAACACCACTCCAATAAAGTGTGGCTGGTGTTCTACAAACACATGGTTTCAAATTTGGGTGTAGCTGGATGGTTACTGTCATTGTTATTAAAGTGCACCTAATCCCAAAAAATTGTTTTCGCTTAATAAATCTTTGCACCTGTACGAAACGTATTGCGCCGTTTTGAGCCTTTTAAAACCAAATATTGACTTTTTATAGGCTGTAAAAGTTACGAAATTTAGCCATCATCTGTCCCACGACCGAGCTAGTAAGGGGCATGGGTCTATTCCTTACATGACGTCACAAACCGATTTCCATCGCATTAAGTCTTTGTAAACATGCATGCAAAGCAGTTTGTGACGTCATGTCAGGAATAGACCCATGCCCGTTACTAGCTCGGTCGTGGGACAAATGATTCGTAACTTTTACAGCCTATAAAAAGACAAGATTTGGTTTAAAAAGGCGCAAAAAGGCGCAGTGTGTTTCGAACAGGTGTAAAGATTTATTTAAGCGAAAAAAATATTTTGGGGTTAGGTGCACTTTAAGCTTCTTTTTTGTACAGTTTAGATTAAGGCAATCCCATCATACCATCCTTGCAAACTTATTTTATTCAACTTTTACTATTACATGTACAGTGTATGTGTATTGTGATCACAATTTTGTCCTAATGAACTGGGAAATGATGTGCAGAACATGCTCAAAGCAAATTGTCAAGTACAACCAAAGACTCAATTACATAATTATTGGAAATCATACTGTGCCCTGCAGTTGTTCTTCTGAGGTTGTTTTTGTCCCCACTTGAACCACTATACAAAACTTGTTTACCTGTCAAGCCACAATCAAAATTCTCCCTTGTGCAATATTTTTGGAGTCTAGCATCAAAAGTTTTTCTTTCCACTGTTATAATCACATGTTTTTTCTTTATAATTTACAGCATCTTGTTAAACCTTGGTACTACTCAAACTCTGTTGGCGGTGTCCAAACATTATTCTGTTACCATGTACTCAGCAGGCATTTTCCTCATTGTAATAGCAGTTGGTGAAAACTTTGATGCTACCTCCAATAATTCCACAGGCATTCCCCTGTTCTTCCCAGTTATCTACCTTTTACTTGGTCTGATGTTGGCTTATTCTTGTGTCAAAATGGTTGAATTTCACCACCCTGGTTTGTCTTTAGTATGGTCCTCAGGTCTAAAAGATTTGTTACATCTATGTTGGTTATAGATGTAACAGGAAAGTCACACTCCTTTACCTTTGCACCATAATTATGCAACTGTTTTGGACTTGTGATCACAAGTTAATTCCAAATTTAACTTTAGTTAACAAGTGATTTATACTGGCTATCAAACTGTGGTAAACCTTTGCACAATTTTGTGCCATTATAGGAAATAACGGGTGGTAATCATGAATGGACATTTAACTGGAGGTGTAAAGTGTTGCCTAATGGGCTGTGAAAATGAGGCAGGATCCCATAAATTTGACAGCATGATTGGGAGTATGAAATGAAATGTAGCCCTCAGACTTTAGTGTTAACATGGAAAACAACACAAATCTAAGGGTGTGCGATAAACACTATGCAAGTTTAACATCCAGGGCCCAGTTGCTTGAAGCATGGTTAGCGCTAACCAGGGTTAAATGCCATGACAACCTACAGGTTTTAATACATCTTAACCAATAGTTAGCGCTAACCATGCTTTGAGCAACTGGGCCCAGAGGGATAAGCCTGCAAAAGGTAAAAGGTCCTCAAAATCTGGAAGTGATGCCCAGCTTGACATTCTAAAGGTAAATCCTTGCATTGTGACATGTTCACAGTGTAAAAATGAGGTATGCCTTTCAAGCGACCTTCCCTGCAAAAAAAAAAACAACAACATAAGTGTATTTAAAAACAAGTTTTTTGTGGCATGTAACTTTTTGGATGAACAGAATGGTAATATAACTGATTTTATGGTGACCTTTATAAACACATGGATTCTCATGACGAATCTCGTGTAAGCTACATATGCAGGTCATGCCAGCCTTTCTTCCTTAAGTCTGTTAAAAAGGAGGACGAGTATAGGAAAGCTCAAATTATGTTTGAAAAAGCACAAAGATGTGAGAATCCCACAAGTGGATCTGATCCTGTCATTGACACTAAACCACCTGCAGGATTTGATGATTCCATTCAAACATCAAATTAAAAGATTGATGAAACAGAAGAAAAAAATGAGTTGCCTGTAGTTTCCCAATTAAAAGCAGGGATTTTTACAGAAGGGTTGTTACAGCTCCTTAAAGAATACAGACCAATGACAAGCGATGAAAATGAATGCTATGCTCATGGAGAATATCTCTCTGAGCCTCTACACCGACATACATATACAATCTTTCAATCTGTTCTTCATGTCATCTTTCTGTGGACAATAACATTTTTCAAATTCATAAAACAACCAATGACAGTCTGAAGGTTGTTCTTTCTAAACCAAATATAACAAATGGTGTTGGTATACCAAACTTCTTTTTCTTCCCTCGAAATTATCTATTGCAAGAGATGACATCTGTCATTTTACAATACAAATCCTGGGGAACAGGGTGAATTGTGGGGGAACACCCACACATCATCTTTGAGCCAAATATTTTCAAATCTGCTCTTGATGTGATACTGAAAACAACTGATGACTTACATGTTTCACTTTGTCCCGGTATCATTGATCCAACACTGATTAATACCGGTATTGCTGAAAGTAAGAAAAAAACTTTGTCATACCAAGTTGACTCACAAGGGTCATAATGATTGCAAAAACACCCTTCTCCTGACACTTTGCAATCCAAAACAGCTCATGATTCCTCATGCTGAACTCATATAATCAAGGAAATTGTAGAAAAACACGAAACACTGCTTTCACTTACTGACAATAAGAAAAACTGGTGAACATCAAAGCTATTTTTCAGCACCACAGCATCTCCATACCACCAAACATGAAAATAGCTGACTTAAAGGAACTTTTACTGCAGCAAGTGTAATCCAACCCCAACTGTACCTATAACATTTGTATCTGATTGCAGCATAGAGAATTTTACTGCAGCTCCCAAGAAAAACAGCTCCAACAAGACCCCTCAACCACTGACTTTGTCCCTGTGACTTTTGTAAATGATTCAATGATCAACTTGGTTAAAACACAGGAAACCATCAAGCTATCAGAAAGTGACAGTATCAAACGACTGGACCTAACACCAATGAAAAATGGATATACAGTACACCTGTATATCCATATACTGTACACCTGAAAGACACCCACAAAGAAACAAAAAGGAAACAAATCAACGCACAATCCACCAACTGAACTACAAACGACAGTGAGGAGAGAAGAAGTAGAAGACCTACCCCATTAAGCAATCCAAACTGAAATCATTCAAACAAATGATTGGTGCTTGTACTTTCCCCACTAGTGATAGTGAAGATGACTTTGACAAAGACTTAACACTGTTAGATGATTTAAAAACATTTTTCCAAAAACTTGATGAGCCCACTGAAAGTGAAAAGCAATTTATGTCTGACTTCTTTGACAAATCACATGACTATCAAATGGTAAAAACAACAGAATTATGGGAGTACAGAGAATCTGACAGATCACTAACACCAAAATCTGGAAATGATCAGGATCACTTGGAGCAAGTCAGACATTTCATTTTAAAGAATTGTTTCTAATAAAGAAAAGTCTAAGGAAGTTATTTTCCCACAGAATATAGGATTGACAGTACTAAGCTCCTCGCCAGTTTAATTTATGAAAATTATGTGTACCTAAGTACGAAATAGAAATCAAGGTAGCCACTTTGCACTGCTATGTAGCATAATTGAATCCGTTTTTTTTTTTGTTAGACAACACTCTGTTCATACACCTAAACAAGTAAAAAAACTACTACTTTAGGTAGGTAAGTTAAGGTAAATGCTCGAAAATAAAAAAAATGTAGTAGCGAAAGGAGAACACTTACCAAATCTGCTGGTATAACATACGCCTGTTTTATCCGTTCGACCGCTTTCAGATCTTTGAGGAGATTGATATGGCGAACCATATGAGGTGAAGATCTGAAACTCCACGCACACAAATCCTAATATATCCTTTGCTGAACCTCCTATTCTTGAGCCTACAGGACCTTTCCTTACGGCGCAATAGCCCTCGAAAGTTCCACCGGCTTATAAGATTGTTCGACAAATGTGAATGACGACAGAAACGTTTCGTTAAAATTCACCCAACTTTTCAGAGTTTTGGTCAACAAATAAGCCAAATAATGGAGTTACATAACATATAAAACCTCATTATTGGCAAATGTAAGCAGACTGAGCGGGATATCCATGGAAAAATCTTCATTTTTAACAGCGCCTTCTTCGAAAATTTTGGGCGCCATTTTGGATATCATCCAACCGAAACGTGACGTCACACTGGCAGTGAGGAGTGAACCACCGATTTCCTTGGAGACGCCCCCTCCCTCCTGCGTGGTGCATTTGTCGAGTCAAGTCGCTCCCCACTCCCCCCCCCCCCCTCCCGGACCATGCAAGCATCAGTGCTAAAACGTAAATTGGCAAAAAGCCACTCCGCAGGCTTAATGACCGAAACACCGTTGAAAAGCGGGAGAAAAGTTTTCCACCACAAAAATCTTGACGCATTTCGAGAGTAACTGGTTGATGTTTGGCGTGGAAGGAATTGAGCAGGCGCGACAGGAAAATGCGGCTTGTATGAACACAAGCAGTCACAAAAGAGAGTTTACCTAGCAGAGACTGCAGTTCTTTGATCGTAAAACGCTCGCGTGACAGCCACAATTGTAACTCGTGAGGTAATTCACGAGGCCGTGAATCGGGAACTCGTAAGGTTAAATCGACAGTATTGACGAGGATGCCTAAGCAAACCATCTCGATTGTGGGCGGTGAATCTTTTTCAGGCGACGAAGCCAAACCCAACGAATCAAAAATAGTTTGTAGAGCAGCGAAGGCTGAATCAGCCAGAGCAGGAACTTCGGCTCCATAAAAGTCGTCTAACTAAACATCAGCAGAAAAGTCTGATTGTGTGAAAATGTAAATGACAGCCTGTGTGGTCCGTTGACAGATCATTGCTGAAGTCCGTAAGCCGAACGGGCAACGAGTGTCAAAATAAAATTGATTGTCAAAATGAAAGCCTAACAAGTGATAATCTCTGGGATCAATCGGTATCTGGCGATAAGCACGCTGGAGATCGTTTTTGTAAATGAGATAACCACGGCCTTTAGATAATATGAGTTCGCACAATCTATCGATTCCGGGACGAAGTTTGAACGGGGAGTCGAGGTAGGTGTTCAAAGGAATTCCGCTGTTGACAGAACAGTCTGGCGGGAAACTCAAGTCCATGACGACTCGTCGTTTAGACGAACCGCGTTTCGGAACAGTTTGAAGGGGGGATTAGACGAGAGACTTGTTTAGCGGATTTACCGCGAAAGGGCCAGCAATTGCCCCGAAGGACAATTCCGTTTTGATGTAATGACGTACGTGGTCGGCGAAAGTCAGAGCTGATGGATGATTATAAAGTGTGGCGAGTGATGGGAGCTGTAATTGATCGGCCAGCCATACTTTAAAAATTCCACGACGATCTTATCGTCATAATGGCGTAAAAGATGAGCCCACATGTGAACTTTTATGCTGTGGGAACCGGAATTTTTTCCCCGAAATGTTGGGCTGATCGGAGTGGGAAGCTAAGAGGTGACGAATAATAGCAGAGGTGTCAGTGCTCGAGGCCGCTGGACGAACAAAACAATGAGCAGAAGTTGTCACGCATGAGGGAGTGTCCTGTAGATCATTGTCCATTAATAAGTCCGAAGTCTCGTCGAGGGAAGAAGGGTGTGGCAGTGGAACACTGTGTCAAAATGTTGAAGGAATAGGATTCCTTCGTTTGGGGCAGTGAAGCATCGGGTGGTCCTGGGTGCAAACACGGCACTTGTGCTGGCTAGAATAATTTTCCTTATCCTTTTCACAGGCACAACTACCAGTATAATTCCACTGTTTACAGCCCCGATTATCCTGAACGCCGTCCTGTTTCGCGCGCGCTGTTTGGGCTGGCGTGGACGGCGCGCGAGGAGTGGGTGCTTGGCGTAAATCTGAGTGCTTGAAGAAGGTTATTGCCCGATCACGAATTTCTGGTGTGTTGGACTATTCCAGGCGATTTAGTTCGACCTGTTTAGCTATATGTGCGTGAAACGAGTGTACACTGCTCCAAGTATAGCTTATTCCCGTTATCATAAGGAGTTCTAGGTGACAGAGCATGAGCTTGTTCGTCGCAGGATCGTACGTTTTTATCATTGCAAGATACCCGCCGACAAATTCTGCTAGATCTAGCTTGTCGTCATCAAGGTTGGTGGACGTACCTGGGGTAAAATCTTGAGGCCAGTCTACGCTGCGTTTATTCCTTGTGGCAGAGGTAAGAGCAGATGATCTTTGGTCGCTTGGTGGAGTTGCTGGTGGAGGCTGTGCGCTCTTCAAGCGAAAATGCTCTAATTCTAGAGCTAACTTTTCTCGCTCTGCCTGAGCCAATGAGATCTTTTAAGCTAAGTAAGCTGGCGAATTCTGTTCTTCGGAGAACGGTTGTTGAGGGCTAAGAGCTTGGGCAACACCCAAAGGTGTGTCCGACCTCTGGCGTTCTACTGGAGGAAATTTTGTATCCAGTGCTGAGGACAGAGGGACGGATGGAAGACTAAGATCATACAGCCGTGATGCGTTTTCGTCTCTAGTCGATTTTGTTTTTCGAGTTGTGCGGTTTTTAGCGTCTGTTGGATTTGCTTGAGCCATGATACGGGCGATTTAGCGTGCTTGCCCTTTGACAACGAGCTTATGACTGACCGACAAACGAAGCTGGGGGATTAGATAAGCGAAACGATGTCACATGATCGGTTCGTAATTAGCAAGAATCACTGACGTAATTATTGCACAAGTGCACTGGAGGTCTTCAGCAGTGTTACAGAGACTGAGCGTATCAGAAAAGAGAAAGATACCAAGAGCAACAGAGTGGTGGACGTTCAATTTAAAAGGTGACAGGGGTGGCCATTATTCTCTTACAGTGGCCCAGATAAGAGTGGGGTCTCAGGTCAAAAACTTACAAGGTCAGCTACAATTGAACCAACAAATTGATAAATTATGGTTTAATGGGAGCATTTGGAGTTTGAACCCTTGGACTTCCTTGTTGACATCCCAGCTTAAAAAAGCATATCTGGAACCCTGCTCTCAGAAACATAAGGTGGCATATACACCTTTAAAATGAAAGGAAACCTTGTTTTATTTATTTATTTATTTATTTATTTTATTTATTTATGGTAAAACCGAGTGAGGGGGGTGGTATTAAAACTCTTATTTCTCCAAAGGTTTTCATGGAGGACTGAGCACGTTATGCATATATATTGTCACATGGTAGCTGGTCACGTAACTATAGTGGGCTCATTTGAATTCACTCTTTGGTTGCATGGCTGAATAATTTGCAGAATTTACCTTGGAAGTGTGTAAATTACTGAAATGTTCAAGCAAGCAACCGTGGACAATAATCCTGCTGGTATACGTTGGATCAAACTGGTGATCTGATCGGCGTAATAAAATCAACAGAGAGTATAAAAGCAAGGGCCGATACAACGTAGAATGGTTTTAAGTTTTGTGTACTATATTTTCGGTCTTTTAAACGTCGTTGATTCATTTACACGATTCAATGCAACCGCTGTAATTTACAATACATAGGAGAGACTAAACGACGTTTAAAAGACCGATTTAATGAACACCGCCGTACCATAGATAACCCTAACACCAAATCTAAACCTACCACAGTCGCGGAACATTTCCTCTCCTCTCCTAACCACACTGCTAATGACATGCAATTAATCGCCATTGAGAAAATATTTCTAACAGAGACTCAATCCGTAAGGCCAGGGAAGCTTTTTTAATTTCAAAAGGCAGAACAATTGATCCTGAAGGTCTTAACATCCGCGAAGAAACATATTAGTTAACTTTATCTTTTTTAGACCATTTTTTCTAGTATTTTATTTTACACTGTCAATCAATTTTACACTGTCAATCATGTTTCCGGTATATAACTACATAAACACCCCTTCCAATTTAAATTCTCATTGTACCTGAAGAAGGCTGGTTTGGCCAGCCGAAATATAGTACACAAAACTTAAAACCATTCTACGTTGTATCGGCCCTTGCTTTTATGCTCCCTAAATTACTGCGTTTTGGGTCATTTGCTGGTGCCTGAGCTCATCATCAAGGGCTGTGAAGCCTTAAACCTTGTCATTTTCAAAGGACTGCTTACTGGCACTGTGAATGCAACAAACTTTGTTCAAACGCTTGCATCAATCTGCTGACAGTTTGTTGTTCATGGACAAGGGGCCTAAAAGGAAAGGGGCCTTGCATTGTCTCACCAGTCTTCAATCTTCACTTCGGGAAGTTTCATTGAATGCTGAAGGTTCCCGAACAATTTTTAACTTACAAAAAAGATAGTAAATTGTTTGCTGGGAGCCTTTCCTCTCAATGATTTGTGGAATTTCCTAGGATGCAACAGGGTCAGATTCATGCTGTTTTGCTGCTTGGTCGAGGTTGCTGATAAAAAGGGAGCTGATAGAGCTCTTGCTTGCCTTTTTTTCCCAAACTTCCTCTTCAATTTGGAAGCAGAAGAGCTGTTTTTTTTTTTTATTTTGCAACTTGCCAAGTCACTTAGTTCAGCGAAGAATTGGAGTACTCAGTGCTGTTGTGGTTCAGTTTTATACTGTCTTGTTTCACTTTGTTTTTCTCTGTTTTTGTGTATGACAATATACACTACAAATATATAATGAGTGTAAAACAAGGGTAGGTAAAAATTGAACCAAGAATAAAATGAACAATGTGTATATAGCCATTGATTAAGCCTAAATAGAAAGAAATCTGGGATTGAGATGTCTCCCTTATCACATGCATTATAGCCCAACCCTAAAATCTGAAATCAGGAAAATGTTTACCAAGCCAAATTGCAGTTCCTTGTTTTTGAATAAATGTGGCAAATTGGTTGCTCTTTCTTGCGTTAAAGGGTTTACCTAAAATATGAAATCCGGAATCCGGAATCCGGAATGCGGATTCCGGAATATGAAGGTAAAGAACAACGGTAGCAGGTGCGTAGACGTAGTGTTCGAAGTGTATCACGAGGTATCGACCAAGAATTTTGAAAGACTTGAAAAGAGTGCTTACCTCTGACGATTTAACATGCAAGAATACTCTCCCTGCCTACACGGCGAAGTCATGGAACAAGCTGCTCAGCGTCACCACAAACAAACCTGAGATCGTCAAATACCTCACGTGATGTCTTAGTGGAAGACAGATGCATTCAGAGGCAGGCTCGGAAACGGGATCATGAATGCGACATCCGAAGATCAGGGCTGACAATTAGACGCAGACACATGTTAACCTGTTCCTGAGCTAGAGTTTAATCACGAAGAGGCTTATACGCGTGTGGTTCTCCATGCTCGGCACGCGGGCAGTACGTGTGCCATCCGGGGGGGGAGGGGGGAGTACTCCCTTATTTGGGCTATATAGGTATGTGCGGCCCCAAAGGGTATGGTTTTTTAGCCGTTTTGGTCTGAAATAGGGTATCAATTTTGACCATTTTGGTCTGAAATAGGGTATGGTTTGTGCAATCTAGTCTTGATTTGAGTATGTTTTTTAGAAGAAGCTACTTCTTCATCATTAGGCGATAAGACCATCAACAAAAGCCCTTTCTTTTTGTCTTTTAATTATGTTTAAGCGAACCAAGCACGTGCAATGGGTCTGAAATAGGGTATCAAATTTTTGGTCAAGTCTGAAATAGGGTAGGGAAAATTGGAGATTTTGGTCTGAAATAGGGTAAGGGTTCCAGGAAGCGGGCCGCACACCCCCACCCAAATTTTCTGGGAGTACCCCCCCCACCCCCCCGGGTGTGCCATCCACTGTGATGACCTGACTAATGTCTTTGTCTACTGCTTGCTGAAGTGAACTGAAGTGAACACTTTATTTAAACACGATGGAGTATTCAGCAGAGCTGGTGGGGTCGGGTATTTAGAAATACAAAATAAATATAATAATAATAACAATAATAATAATAATAATAATAATAATAATAATACAAAAAATCAATATTAAAATTGAATTATAAACCTAGAAATATGTTAGCCAAAACCTTACAAAGTGCTACATTGAGAAGGGAAAAGGCACGAAGACCAAAATAATAGAACCTTCTTCAGTTTTCAACAGCTTGGAGAAGCAACTCGACCCAGGCATTTACAAGCACTGCTCCATGAAAGTCCTAATTAGTGTACACGAGATAACAGGCTGTGTGTCAGCTGTACGGGAAGAAGTGCCAGAGTGTAGATGTGCTGCGCTATGAGATCAACTGCGCCGGAGGCAGGAAATTCTAGCCATAGGCTCTGCAGCCATGCGAATTATCTTAACGACTTCAGAGCAAATTATCAAGGAGCAATCTGGAGAAGAGCCATCGTTCCGCTTCCGGTATTCCCCTCCAATCATGGGCACAGCTGGGAAGTAGACAGTGTCTAGACTGAAGTGTAGACCTAGTTATCTACTCTGATTTGCGCTATATTGATTCATGGCACACCTTGTTTAACTAAACATAGAAAAAGGCGTTAGCAATAGCTATGAGCGCGTTTTTCTAGCATAGCGGTGTAGAGCGCCCTAATGGTAATTTAGTTGTTTCAGATGACTGAGATAGCAATTGAATTCACAAGCTAGAAAACAAAATGGTCGTCATTTTGACGTCATTTATGACGTCATCGTAGCTTTAATAACCATAAAAAATGCTGAAATAATATTTCAGATAAGTATTATTGCCAATATACGTCTAAGCAAAAACGCGTGTGCATTTTTGAAAGAATAACATTTTCCAAAGGCTTTGTTAGAAATCCAAGATGGCGACCAAAAGAAGAGTATGCGGGCAAATTTAAAATTCAATTTACAAAGTGAAATCTACCGTTCTATCCTTGCTATCATACACTGTTATGATGCTTAATAGTCAAAGATTAAGACTATGCAAGTTTCGTTTGTTCCCCTTAAGTGAGCCATACAACCCAAATTTGCGGTTCTCAGCTGATGGACTAATGAGGATGGGACTTATTGTACTGTAATCCTCCAATTTAACACGAGAAAGAGCAACCAATTTGCCACATTTATTCAAAAACAAGGAACTGCAATTTGGCTTGACGAAAATTCAAAGGTTGGGAACCAATTGTCCACGAATGTCACCATCAGATGGACTTTGACAATGTAAAAGTCGTGGGACATGAGCCAAATTACCATAAACGGCTTTTCCTCGAAGCTTGTATGTCTGTGAAAGATACGAACGCTGGGAACGACCATATCGTCATCCCTGAAGTTTACAAATGTTTGGCACCCCTTTAACTTAAAACTCTCGCGCAGAAACATTCTCTGTAGTCACGCGCATAGCGCTCGCGCAACGTTATTTTTAATTTTAAATCACGCGTTACAACATCAAGCGTCCTTATAACTGATGAAGGCTTAAAGCCCTGGTCAAACGGCGCATGATAGTCGATGATAGTTGATTCTCTCCAAACTATCATCAACTATCACCAACTATCATTCACATGGTCAAACGGCGCATGATAGTCGATGATAGTTGATGATAGTTCACCGGCAGTCGCGCGAGCAAAGGTCACGCGAGCAGCTAGTTCCAGGCTCTTTCCGCGTAAAATGTGAGCACTAAAATGGCTTCGCGAGAGACAATTGTAGAAGTATGAATTTATCGCGACGAAAGAGGGCGGCAGCTTGCTTAATAGTAATCGATTTGTTGGAGGGATGCGGTGTCTCTTCTAATTCTTGCGAGTTGACACTTTCTTCAGAAGATATCTTCTCTATGTTATCTTGGTCTTCAATATTTTCGTTGTCATGATTATCATCTTGGATATAAACACGTAAGCCTCGCGAGGAACTTTTGGCGACCATTTTAAACGAGCCCGCCGATTTTCGGGGAAAACAGCTGACCAAAAACTATCATGAACTATCATACGCGTGGTCAAACGAGAAAAACTATCATCGACTATCATGAAGAATTTGAACAAGCTCAAAATGAATGATAGTTGATGATAGTCGATGATAGTGCATGATAGTTGGTGGTCAAACGGAAGCGCGCGCTTCAACTATCATCGACTATCATCAACTATCATCGACTATCATGCGCCGTTTGATCAGGGCTTAAGAGTTATCCGAAACGTCTTGAAGAACCGCTTAAAGATTTCAAGTCAGCGACAAAAACATTAACTATTTTGAACGTACATGTACCCTGATGGAAAAGAACTGCAAATTGACTGATAATGTATTTGTTTCCTATTATACTTGTCAAAGGTTATTGTTGAGTCAGATTTCCGAAAATTGGTTTCCAGATATTTCCAGATTGAAGATTCCACGTTTTAGGGTTGCCCTGCATTACAAAAAAATCTGGGGAATCAATATGCAGAAAATCCCCCACCAAGTCGAGCCAAAGATTTCCAGAGAGGAGAGATGACGACCGTGTCTACCTGACCCTTCCCAAGGTTGGGGGTGGAACCCCCTTTCACAGGCTATAACCTCTATTAAGGGGTCACTTATAATTTTCAGGTTCCCCTAAGGGTGGGCAATTTGGACTGCATTCGTGCATGAATATAAGCTTAAAGCTTATATAAGCTTACAAGCTAAGAACAAGACATCAAGCTTAAATTCGAATTCCGATTTAGCATTTTCCATCTATATATTGTATTCAAAGGATGACAACCTCAAAGTCCAAATATACCAACTTTTACATGAAATATGGCAAAGGAGCATTCTGACCTTGAATAACGTTCAGATCATTGCCTCTCCTAACCTGCGATCAGGCTCTATTTTCGTTTCGATGGCAAACCTTTCCCGCGGGAAAGGCGAAACGAAAAATAGAGCATGCTACAAGTCTTCCACGGAACGTCTACCACCCACTTTTTTGATTGATTGACATGTTTCAAAATCAGCCAATCAAAATTACTTCCGTTACGCGATACTCGCGAGCTCTCGCGCGTGAAGTGATGTGGAATGAAGAAGACGCCATTTTTGTTTTGGGAACGTCTTGTCCTACATCATTCATTGTTGTTGGGGAAAAGTTGCGGTTTTGGTCCCAAAGTAAGCGCACATAACAAATTTTATAACGCTGGGAAAGCTGTGTTTCCAAAGACTATGTGATGCTGATATCTTTTTGTGGGTAGTAAAGCACCACTGATGATTCGGCTAAAGGAAGATCAGGTGAAAGACTATTGTCGATGTATTTCTCGTCGTCCTTCGAAATACAATAGTAAAGAATTTTTTTAGTAGAGTCGAGAGTGTTGTAGTATTTGAGTTGTGGAAAAACGGGATTTTGCCGTTCACTCGTTTATTAAGTTTTAGCTTTTGAAGCTCGCTTACCTTTAACTTGAACAAATGAATAAATGCAGGCCGGCCTTGATGTATTCTTTTAATGTAATTTAATCTATAAAACAAATTTTGCAGCATCAATAAAAAGCTGCATTGTTGTGGTGCACTGTTATTGAATTCATTCACTGGGATACCAAAAATACGATTTTTCCTCAAGTGCTTGGCTCTCTAAGGAGCCATTTTTATTAATCACTTTTTTAGCTGTTTATCAGAGGCTCCATGTTTGATGTAAATTTGATACATAACTTTATTCAGTGGATGAGAGGTATTTACATGTATACGCTGGTTGGCTAATTATCCACTGGAATAATATCTGAAATTTTGAAGTGTAGCATGAACCTGTGATCATTGATTCGGTGAAAGGTAGAATCAACTAGCCTGAAGGGCAATTGGATAATTCCAACCCATTGTTTTCTTTGCATGCTGAGCATGACTGAGAAGAAAGAGTAGTAGTAAATATATGGATAACCCAATTTATCTACTGTGTACAGGCATGAGACCACTAAACATGGTTATCAAATACCATCAAATGATGAAGACATTGCAAATGAAAATACCAAAGAAGATTTCATCTACAATTAACACACCAGTAGACTGCAGTTTGGTTTCTTTTTTTTTAAATCTAAATGATGCAATAAGGGAAGGGGATGCTGCGAGGCTTTTTAGATGCCTTAAGCTTGTTCTTCTGATGGAATATAATTACCAGCACTCTAAATACACCTATTTACTCTTACATTTTTTTTGCCTAGGTATTAGCACTCCTCTCCGGCTAAGGGGGAAGCCAAGCATCTTCTTGCCAACAGGTTTTTTAACAGTGAGGGGAAAAAGGGAAACAAGCCATTGGATTTCCAAATGCAACACCTAAATTTTTTACTGAAAATGGTTCTGAAATCACTATTGGGAAAAATCACAAAAAGATCAGCTCAGAGGGTGGCACATTCCCTTGAGAGATATTTGCTATGTTATCAGTCAGTCATAAGGCCTCTGGGAACAGGTGGTTGGTCTACCACCCAACAAGACAGAGCACAGAATTCGGGAACTATGCCGCCTACTCTTTTCATCAAGTATGTAGGTTCTTTTATGTACCCTTAATGTTTAAATTACCTGTGAGGGTGAAAAGGTCAATACTGTAGACTATAATCTCACTAACCAATGACCTGATCATCTGACCTGAGAAAGATGTTGAGAGCCCAACCAGCTTGATCCAAACAATTATTTTAATTAACACCATGGTTTCATCTGGGATTCAAACCAGCGACCTGTTCCTGAGCAGTCCAGTGGTGGGCAGTATGCTGTTATTCTGTACTTCATCAACTGCATGGAGAAACAACTTGGTACAGGAGGGGTAACTAAGGACATCTAGCTTTCATCAGGTTAATCTTTCATTAACTCAACAAAGGCCTGTACTGCTTATGTATTACAACAGTCTTTGTGGTGCATTTCAAACTACTGCACCTTGCACTGAGAATTTTTGCAATGGGAGTTCAACAACAATGTACTCCTCTAAGCTCTACTCTTGCTACAATTTACAAATAATTATTACAAATTTTTCTGGTTTTTCTGAGTTAAATGTATTACTATCAACAAGATAATTGGCACTTTTATGCTGTCCTCACGAAATCTGGAGAGACTGACGTCCACTATGAAATTCCTAAAGCCCTTCCATCGAACTCTTTCTATGGCTGGTGATTCTGCTATTTATGTTTTTTTTTTTTTTTCATATCAAGACACGTATTTCATTACTCCCTAATAAGAACAGTGTTTTAGTTGTTATTCCAGAGGCGAACCTACATGCAAATGATAATTTATTAACTTTACGGCCGTAAAAGAATGGTGCAAAACAAATTTAAAATAAAATTACATTAAGCTTTCAAAATGTTTCTCCATAGAATAGGAGTACTCTCGCATCCTAACATTGAAACCAACGTGTCTATGATCTTGTACTTATCAGCTGAGCTTCGATGTGTCTTGCTTCTCGTTGAATTGTTCTTGAATACAAACCAGCCAGCTTCCAAGTCTTTATACCGTTGTCAGGATTTCACAAACACGAAAGATAATGTTCGAAATAGAGGAATAACAGAGGGAACAGTGGGAACTCGTCAGAACGCTTCGTCTTTATCATTCTTCATGAAGATCATTCCGCGAATCTTTTAAGTGAATCCAGTATGTACATTAAAAGCAAAGCTAATAAACTTTTCCCTCTCCGCTAATTTACATGAAAATAGAAAGGCTCTGTTGTTTTGTGTTATAAAACTAAAAAGAACTTGAGATTACTCATTGTCCGTAATGGCGGCTCAGTCGCGAGAGAATTTCGCGAGAGCCTCGCGAACACGCCTCTTAGTGACTTCCGATTATTGAATCAGCCAATCAGATTTTGTCCAAATTCTGGACGAAGCCACAGACTCCCGTGAGACTTTGTATCAGGCCCAATTGTAGCGAGCGCCGACATAAGAGGACATATGAGCGATGCTTCAATTGGGCCTGATCGCACAGGTTATGCCTCTCCAGACCATGAACACGTGGGCAGTATGCACAGTGTGTCGGTTTCCACAACTTCAAGGCGAGTGTTATGCACATGTCATCGGCTTCCCCGTGGGGTCGACTCCCGGGCTAACCAGGGTGATTGTAAAATCAGTCAATCAAACTTGAGGATCTCGAGGAATCTCGAGATTTCCCCCCACCCTCTCGCAAAGAATCCAATCCATCTCCTCGTATTCCCCCACAAATCTCCCTGGTTGGCCTGGGTCGACCCCACGGGGAAGCCGATGACATATGCATTAATTACCTTCCCGTTTTTAACACTGTAAACCCAAACTGCCGATGTTTCCACCATTGTGTTCCACACAGGATAAGCTATTTTGATTTATGCTTTAGAAAGATCATAACCCGCTACAGCCAAAAGTCTGAACGCCAATCGTTTTCGGAGTGCGAAATTTTCGCCATTGCAAGACGCATACCTGTCTTGTAATTTCCGTCCAAATATTAGTAAACATTGCTTCTTTGAAAAACTCGTTCCTAGAAAAGTCGAAGCAATATCTTTAAAACATCTTTGACGGCCACAGTACACAATTTCTTTAACAATCACTTCAAAACACCGGAGAAATCATGGCCAGCCGAGCCGCCACGTTTGGTCCTCGTTGACACGAGCATTCGGCACCGTTTTCAACCGGATGTGATGTCATTTTTTGTGCGATGATTGTGAAAAAAAATTTGCCGAGTCTTTGACCCTCCCTGGTAATATTTAACAATTATTCTACTCGGGCTTGCTGGATATGAAGTGATAAATAACCAACGAGGCGCGTATCGCCGAGTTGGTTATAATCATTTCATATCCAGCAAGCCCGAGTAGAATAATTGTTTTATTAAAAACTCTACGACGCATAATTGAGAATCTGAACAAAAAAAGTGAAAGAAAGGAACTCAGAGAAAGAGAAAACCAAACGAAGGAAACATTTGTCCATCACATGACTAAACAAAAAGGGCGCGAAAACCTTTCGGTGTGTTGCTACGTTTCCGAGCGAAGTTGAATGAATTGAATGAAACTGTCCGAGAGCAACGTTGAAGCTTCAGTTTAGGGTCCTTTTTGGAAAAAGCGCAGAGATTATTTGCTTTGAATGGTTGTAAATGGTCTGTAGTTTGGTACAAAATATTCAGTTATTGCTCAAAGAGGGTGGAACGGCTTTCGCATAGATGCACGAGCCGAAGGAAGCGAATTTGTAATCCATCAAAGCAACAGCACCGTGCAGGCGAATTTCATCAAAATGGAGACACAATTTCAATTTATTTGGACTGGAACACTGTCTCACCAGACCTGGTCGGAAACAAGATATATGAGGGATAAGATGTCCAGGTAATGCTTCAAGAAATGGCTTGTAGAAATTTGTCTTGATGCGTGGAACACAAACTGGAACCGCGGCCGAATAGGAATAACAAAAACAACAAGGACGGCGATTTCTCTCGTTTTTTTTTAGAAAACATCATATCTGTGACCGGAGAGTTTGAAGCTGGTGATTGATACGTTGCATCGAGTACAGGTCAGAACATTTTCAGTGTGTGTTAATTTTTTAAAAAGTGTCACTGATCGCTGGAAAGATTTTAGCTGAAGTCGTTGTTTGTTCAGTTTGTTTTGAATAGACTGGCCCGTGAGCATAGCTACAGATTGGTGACGTTGACATTTGTTGTTCAATACATATTTTCAATTTAGTTTAGTTAAGTTCAAAAACTCGGCATTTCCGTAAAAAAACTGCGTTTTACTATTAGCTAAACATCAATGCTACAAGAAATTTTTTAACACGATCACAGCACTGTCTGTTGTCGTTCTAAAACACTTAGCAACGAAAAGTTGAATTCCATTTGTATGTCGGTTCCAGTTTCGAAATTTCTACTCGTTTCAAATTCCGCCGCTGCGAGACGATTCATGTTTTAATGGCTGTCCTGTCGAAGGAAAAATTATATTGAGCTTTCCCTTTTGCTGAAGCGTTGATTAGGGACCTTTAGCACCGAGGGTTTTCGCGGCGACGGCGAGGTCGTCAGACGAAGAGAACTGGATCGAGTCCTCCGCTTTTCGCGCCAAAACCAAAACCTTTAGCACCGCCGATACACGCGACGGCGACTGCAACTGACTTTAAAAAATCTGAAAAATGTAAACAAACTTTTTCGTAACAGTTTCCCTATGCGAAATGAAGTTCAAAGAGATTCGAGAGTTGTTGTTATTAAGCTATGACAACAATATAATTTCAGATGATGAATTCGTTCTTCTGTACGACTCCTTTAAATAAAAAAATCCGGACTTCAGTTATCAAATTTATGATCGTTTTCTTTTGAATGACATCGATCTGGTAGACTGTAAGGCCGAGTTTAGAGTGGAAAAAGCTGACATTCCCCGACTTGTAGATGCTTTGCAGCTCCCCGACACCTTCTCCTGTCAACAAAGAAGTTCTTTTAGTAGTACAGAAGGCTTGTGTGTTTTACTGAAGAGCATGGCATTCCCTTGTCGGTACGTCGACATGATCCGACGTCCAGTCTCGGTTTTGAGTTTAATAACCAGCTATATGGTAGATTACATTTACGAAACGCGTGGCCACCTTATAACCAAATGGAACAGGAATCTGCTGAACCCAGTAGCCCTACAAACCTATGCTGACTATATCTCAAGGAAAGGATCACCTCTGAGCAACTGTTTTGGGTTTATAGATGGGACAGTCCGACCTATTGCGCGACCAGGACATGATCAACGAACAGTCTATAATAGGCACAAACGAGTTCATTCTCTAAAGTTTCAGTCGATAGCTTTGCCAAACGGCCTCATTGGGAACCTCTATGGTCCTGTAGGTAAGTTTCACGTCTTCATGTTTGTGTTTGGAAAACTCAATACTGCCTGCATGACTTTTGAGAAGTCAAACTCAGTCAGTACAGCAACATCAGGTGAATAAAATTTTGAACCATTTGTGATTTTCTCTCAGCGGGAAGGAAACACGATGCTAGCATGTTGGCTGACTCGGGACTTCTACCAGAACTGGAGAGGATGGCTTTCAGTCCAACAGGCCAACCAATGTGTGTTTACGGTGACCCAGTGTATCCTCTTCGCATGTATTTACAGGCACCATTCCGTGGAGGGTACATCACACCTCAGATGCAGGCTTACAATGAAGCTATGAGTACTGTTAGAAAGACTGTGGAATTGTTGTTTGGAGATGTAACTAATTCCTTCAAAGCCCTCGACTTCAAAAGGAACTTGAAACTAGAATTAAGCAGTATTGGGAAGATGTACGTTGTCTGTACACTTTTGAGGAATACCTTAACCTGCCTATATGGAAACAACGTGTCAGAATTTTTTGAGCTAGAGCCTCCAATCCTGGAAGAGCACTTTCAGTGACTTGCAAAATATTTTAATCAACAGTGACCTTAATACATTGTGTAATAATCAAACTGGTAGTGGACTGTTGCAATAAAAATAATATGTGAAATGAAACAATTCTCTAGAAGATGTCACAGCAGTTCAACCATAAAATGTTTTACTTTTCCAATAATTTACTGAATACTGATAAAAAAGCACGATTCATTTGCTGCTGCTGCTGCTGTTGCTGTTCAACTATAAGCTTCATCATATCCTGATGATGCTTTTGTTCTTCTTTCCTCAAAGCCAGCTCCGCCTGCCGTAGCTCTCTTTCAGCACTTGCCTTTTCTTGCAAGAGATCAATTAAAGGATGGGCACACCTCTTTGTTGTTTTAGCTGCACTTTCATCACTTTCTGAGCCCTTACGCTTCTTTGTTTGCCCCATCCTTTCCATTACTTTGAGTCGAACCTCCTCAGCGTTCTCTTTGTCAGTCTTCTCCTTAACAGTGGAGGAGGCAAAGCTTTCCTCCTTTTCTATTAGATCTTCTATCAACTTTACCTTTTCAGTGAGATCATCAACATGGATCCCGCTAGCTGCCTCTTCGGCTCGGTTTTTTGCTTTATGTTTCTGCTGTAGCAACACCCATCTCTCTCCGACTCCCCTTTTGTCTTTGATGTGGAATTTAGGGTCCTTTTGATTGTTTAGGGTGTCTGATATGTTTTGCTAGCATTCCACTCTTGCTATGCTTCCTTTCTTGTCAAGGAAGACTTCACTGACAACCATCTCCCGTAAGAGGTGGACATCATGGTCCTCTGACCACTCCATAACTCTAAAACACAGAATATGATGCAAACAAATTAAAGACACGCCACTTGAGGAGTCGTCGAAGATCTTTTTCAACCAAAGCGCCCGGAAAACAGTTGTTAAAAATTTGAAGACCACCGGCAGGTAGCGAAGCTTCATGAATGTCAATTCACATTTAACATGGGTAGTGGAAACCCGGCTCCAGAAATCCAGTCAAAGGATGGTGATTGATTTACGTACTTTTTCAAACATATTGATTTAAGCTTTTGATTGAAAAACTTGTTATTGTTAGAGAGATGGCATTTTTAGCTTGTTTCCATACGCATGTCAATCGACCTTGTCATTTTTAAACCAATCAAATACATGTAGGCGGAGCATTAGCTGGCAGACGCGAAATAAACAAAACCTCTTGGAAATTAATTTTTGCATTTATTTTATTGAATCACATGATTTTTCTCGTGTAATTTGGAATAAATAAGCACTTGTAAAATTTTCAAGTCCACGTTCAATTTTGTTAGTCTTTGAAAATTTTACTCGTGCTTATTTATTCCAAATTACAGTCGAAATCATGTGATTACCTAATACAAATTCTCTGCAAAACACGCAAACTTGAGTGTTTGTTCACGTATAAAATTAATAACTGTGAACTGAAATGTTGCTCAGCATTCTCAGTAACACACCTACACATTTTATTAAGTTCGTGTCAGCCTGAAGCAAATCTGGCAAATGCTTATACAAAGCATTGCGACTTCAATAGTATAAGACTTAACAAAACATTTAAAATATACACAGAAAAAAATGGCAAATTTCTCAAGAAAAGTTGACGATACTGAGCCGCAATTTCTTTTCTTTTTTTTTTTTAAAGCAAATCTTTCTTACTTTGAGCTTGTGTTCGAAGTTTTTTTCCTCCATTCAGCGTTAGCGAGTGACACCTGTGGAAAAAAAACCCTTTTTATAGTTTGCTTCACATAATAATAAACGAATATGTTGTTCAGTTCCTATTATGTCCACAGTTTGTTCTTGGGGAACTATTTCTATAAGAAAACATGTAAAAAATATGAATATTACTCACGTTTTAGCGACAACGTGAAACTCCTACTTCTCACGTCCGCGCGACACAGGGAGGGCGTCCCGCGAAAATCTGAGACGTCTACCGGAAGTACCCCTGACTTCCGGTCGTCGTTGCCGTCGCAGAAATCAGTGGTGCTAAAGGTCCCTATTGACCATATAAGGTCAGGTATATGAGCTGAGAGCCTGTGTCCGGCTAGCCAATGAAAATGCTGGAAATCTGATATTAGCAGTTCAGTTTTTAATATTAGATAATATTCTTTGTATGGGAATTTACTTTCTCCCAATTATTCTCCAGTCATGCACTTTTTTTTTGTTTTGTATCATGACTTAGTTGTATTCGCTTGACAACGTATTAATAAACTTAAAACTTAAAAATTAAACTTTAAGTAAGCTCTTTCTCATCAATATACACATTCTTTGGACATCCTTCTCCTGCATACAGTCTTTCAGTTGATTTTATTAGTAGCTGCTCACACCAATCTTGTGGGATGTTTGGATGGCATTTGGCATTACTGTTTAATTTTCGTAAACTCTGCCCCGTTTACTGGGGATAACACTTTAACGAACGATACTCAATCAATAAACTCGACCGAGCTTAACTGTTTTATTCTTCTGGTGTATTCACTCAGTTACAACGGGTGTGTAAAGAGCTACTCTAAAAACTCTAAGCGAAGTTCCGATTAATATACCGCATTCTCTGACATTGTGATTGGCCGAGCACTTAAGGTTATTCAAGGTTGTGTCAATCATGCAGCAATGATTATCTGGAAATCATAAAATCTATGCTTATTTATCTTGAGACCACATGTCAATCAGAATTTCTTAACTAAAAAGATATATTGTCTCTTAATGATACAGTGACTGTCACGCACTAAACACAAAGTCTCCGACACACTCCCCCATGCAGCATTGCGTACAAGGGTGCATCCATTTAGGAGACTGAGACGATTCTAAACTAAATTTGAAGTTCGCCATAGATCAGTTCAGGGTTCTGCTTAACAGGGAATAATAACTCGATCATTGATCATCATCAGCAAGGTCCTGGATCCTGGCCCTAGCAGCAACTGAAGCATCGCGTCTTGGCCTGAACGTTAGTGCGTCTGGATTTAAATCTGCTGTGGGCGTTTCTAAGCGTATGTCACGGGCCTGGTCGCAGCTTAGCTCAGGGGGGTACAGGTGTTGAACAGGTCTCTCTAGAATGCCATTTGCCGTCTTGACTTGCACGGCGCGGATGATGCCGTCTTTGCCAGGGTAGACTTCATGTACTATCGCCAACGGCCAATTCCCTCGATTCTTGCTTTCTGTCTTCACAATTACGGCATCTCCTGCTTTTGGTCGAAATTTGGTCGCCTTGTGTGTAAGGTTGTGCCGCTCCCTCAAAGCTGTTAGGTATTCTCTCTGCCAACGTCTCCAAAGACTGTCCTTGCAGTTTCTGAGGAATTTAGCACGTTTGCGTAGGTCCGGCTCTTCTATTCTCCAAGTTTCTTCTTGTGGCAACTGACTTGTTCGCTGGAAGAGAAATGTTGATGGCGTAAGTGTTGGTAGCTCTATATCATCTTCTACGTAACTTAATGGGCGTCGATTGATTTGGGTCTCCACGTCCAGCAGCACGTCACTTAGTTCAGTCCAAGTCAGTACGCCTCCCCCAATGACTTTGTACATGGCAGATTTGACGACTCCAATCAACCGTTCAAATTGGCCTCCCCACCAAGGGGCTCGGCTAAGATTGAATTTCCACGTGATATCGTAGACTTCCAGGAGACCATGAAGGCGCTCATCTGCCTGCAACTGACGTAGCCATTTCTCGGTCTTGATAAAGGTTCCCCCATTGTCTGAGTAAACAACACGTGGTCTGCCGCGTCGAGCGATGAGACGTTTGAGACAAGTAATGAAATTGCTTGTCTCTAGGGTAGACATTAGTTCCAGGTGCACGGCTCTTGACAGGCTACACGTGAAGATGGCCAAGTAAGCTTTCCCCGCCCGCTTTTTGTACTGTTTGTACTTGATTGGTCCAGCAAAATCTGTTCCAATGATCTCAAAGGCTGTTCCACTATTTGTACGGTCTGTGGGTAGTGGTCCTGGGGGTGGTGTTGTCAGCGGTAAAGCTCTGAACCGTTTACAGCCCCAGCACGTAGATCTCACAGACTTCACTAGCTTTCTCAGGGTAGGGATCCAGTACTGTTCACGAACCGCTGCCATGGTGAGACCTACACCTCCATGTAACGTTTCGCCGTGGATTCTTTGCACTAGTTTTCTTGTAAAAAGGGCATCCGCTGGCAGGTACACTGGGTACCGACCTTGAATTCGCCCGTGGCATTCTAAAACTCCTTCTACGTTTGTAACGAGGTTAAGCTGACGTTTGGTTTGCTCAAAATGGGGTTTCTGTACGTCTTCAGCCTGGACTCTTCTTACCCACCAGTTCTTTGATTCTTGAATCTCTTCGCTGGTAAGAGGTCCCTTGCGTGCTCTGTGGGAGGTAAAACGTCTTATCCAGGCTTGGATGCGGAGAACTCGTCGTAGATCAAAATGCTTGAGGAGTTCGTCAAACACGTTTGGTTCTTGTTTAGATTCCTCCTTTGCTAAGCTTAGCACTTCTCTGACGACTCTTGCTTCTTCCTCTGATGCTTCCGTTTTCACTGTCACTGGGTTCTCTGGCCACATTTCAGGATTACGCAGCCATGTCGGGCCATTCCACCAGAGTTCTGCGTTGGTAACGTTGCCTCCGCGGCTAGCTAGGTCTGCTGGGTTATCGGCGGTGGGAACATGTCTCCACTGGATCTGTGGATGTTTTCGTATCTTCTGCACGCGATTAGCGACAAATTGCCGGTACTGACCATTTCCAACAATCCAATGAAGGGCAACGGTGCTGTCTAGCCAACCGTAAATCGTAGGCTCGGGGAAGTCTTTCAGAGCGTTTTTCACATTGATGACTAGATTAGTTGCCATGTGCGCGCTCACCAACTCCAACCTTGGAACGGTTAGTGTTCTCTTGGCTAATCTTGCTTTTGCTGTGACGAGGGTTTGAATGATCGCATCCTCTTGGTGTACGACCGAGTAAACAGCTGCTCCTACGCCGTACGTTGACGCGTCACCAAACACATGTAACTCAACTGAGATGACTGGTTGCTGAAACGGTACTAGGGATCTTTGTGTCGTTATTTCTGCCGGAAGTGACTGCTCCCACTTTTGCCAGCGTATGCGGAGGTTTTCTGGGATGGCGGAATCCCACGATACCTTGCATTCACAGACCTCACGGTAGATTTGTTTCCCTTGAAGAGTGGTCGGGGATGCTAAACCGAGGGGATCGTATATCTTAGCAAGTTTCGATAGAACTTCACGTTTTGTCGGTGTGATACTTGTGGCTGGAAACTGTACTGCGATGGAGTCTTCACGTTTGTTCCACTTCACTCCCAAAAGCTTTGACTCGCTTGACTGGGCTTGTAGCTGCTGTTTGGCGTATGACTGCTCTTCGTGAGGTGTGTAATGCGGTCTGTCCTCCAACTGAGGCTCGTTGGAATGCCACTTGTGAAGTTCAAACGAGGCATCGCTCATTATCTCCCTTGCTATTTCCTTACGCATCGCTGCTTGTTGCACATTCTGTCCGCCTGACAGAAGATCGTCAACGTAGAAGCTTCGACGAAGACGTTCAGTTTCTTCCGGGTACTTCTCGGCCCACGCGTCTAAATGGCATTCGAGGACGCCTCCCAACAGGAATGGGGAAGGGGCAAGTCCAAACAATACTCGCGTGAATCGGTAAGTTTCTATATCTGATAAGGGACTCGGTCGCCAGTGGAACCGAAGTGCATCTCTCTCGCTTTCATGGACCCGTATTTGCAGAAACGCCTTCTTTATATCACCCGCTAGGACCACTGGGTAACCTCTCTGTTGGATAAGTATGTCCCAAAGCCTATTTTGCAACGCGGGTCCTGGGTGCAGACAGTCATTCAAGGAAGGTGAATCAGGTGTTGCTTTTGCAGAGGCGTCGTACACGATTCTCATCTTCGTGGTTTCGGCTGTCTTGCGTACCACGCTCTTGTGTGGAATATAAAATTCCTTCGACTGTGAGACTGGGGGTGCTTTCTCTATCACTCCTTCAGCTAACTGTTCTTGAATAATTGCTCCGTATTCTTCGGTCAGACCTTCGCGCTGTAGTTTTCTGTTTAGGCTGTGGAGCCGTTTTAAGTTTCCTTCCTTGTTTGAAGGTAGTTCTTTGTGGTTGGCTTTCCACGGGAGAGTGGTCTCGTACCAGCCCTCTGGCGAGCGTGTTAATCTCTCTTTGAATTCATCGAACACCGATGACTGATCGTGATCTGGCGTGTGACGCAAGCCCAGGATGTCCAACCTGCACAAATCTTCAAAGTCGGCTTGACTTGTTTGTGTCAGAAGCATGATATTTTTGTCAAACTCTTTACCAGGTGACATGATAAACCATCCAAATTTTGTGAGCTCGGCGATAGGTGCGTTTTCCTGTCAAATCCGTGGTTTTGTTTCGGTTTTAATCCTTGCGTACTCGCCGCTGCCTAGGACTACGTGTACTGGAAGTCTTGCTTTTGTGTCGTCGTCGTAAACGTAAACGCCTCTCAGATGGGGGTTTTTGTTGATAAGTTCGCGATAATTGGGATTGTCAATTGACAACAGTTCTGACTTGTTTACTTTGGTTGCTTTCACAGGAAGTGTAAATTGGTGGTTGACAGATCGGAAACTTAAGTCGTATTCTTCTAATGTCGCGACCTTGGTTGACATCAGCATGTCAATTGACCTTGTTTGAGTGGCAGTGGGCTTTAAGCGGAGTAACTCAATCAACTTCGCCGACACGTACGAACTGCCAGCTCCAGAATCGATGAGGGCCCTACATTTGATGCCATTGACTTCTACGACGACTACAGGGAAAAGACCCTCTCCAGTTTGGTTTGTTGTCAGCGCGACTCCTCTACTGATTGCGTGTTGACTATCTCCACGACTGGAATTGTTAAGAGACAAGTCGCAGATTGATGTGTGGTGGCGTTTGTGACATCGCTGACAGCTTGATTTGCTAGGGCAATTTGCGGCTCGATGACTTCCTGTCACGCAGTTAAAACACAACCTCTTGCTGTGAAGTGTTTGCTTTCTTTCTGTCAGATCTGTCACGTTCGTGCATTCCACGGGTTTGTGTTTTCACCGCAGAACACGCAACTACGTAATTTGGGATCTTCTCGATGGGCGTGGTAGATCTTGGTTTGCCGTGTGTTCTTTTTTGTTGGTTGCTCTGGTTCGCGCTCATTTCGCATTGCGTCTACTGGGTTTCGCCTCACCCATAACCGAACTGCTTCAGAAAATTTAGCGAAATCCCAGTTCTCCCACTCTGGATCGGTTCGGACCAAATCTCCACGGATGGCAGGTAATTTGTCTAACGTCATGGACACCGCCCCATTGACTTGCTCGAGTTTCTTTAGCGTCTGTAAAGCTTGCACGCAATACGTCAGTTTCTCGCTGAATTCGCTGATCTTCCTTGGATTAGCGTTTGAAACTAAGGGAAGCTCCAGGATTTCTTTGGTGTATGTCTTTATTATTTCCGACTCTTTACCGTATTTTTCTTGGAGAATGCTTTTGGCACGATTGTATCCTTCTGACGTGAAGGGCAACGCCTCTATTGTTCTTCTCACTTTGACATCAAGCAGTTCTCGAAGGTAAGAGAATTTAGTTATCGAAGCGACGCCTGTTTTATCGATAGTTTCGGTGAATTGTCCCCAAAATCGCGGCCAGTCCATAAACGTACCGTTAAACTTTGTTATGACCAATTTCGGTAATTTTGCTTGAATATCGCCTCCTGGTATCTGGGTGTGGTGAACGGGGTGTTGACTTGTCTGTGAAGCCTGGAGTTCTGTCTGCCATTCCAACTTGGCTCTGTGAAGTTTTTCCTCGAATTTTAGTTTTTCTTCCCTGGCAAGTACTTCTGCTTCTTTTTCCCGATCGTCCAACCATTTCCGTACTTTCATGATCTCGTTATCGGCTTCTTCTAACTTCTGGTCTAGGTGGGTGTTCCACGTTTCAATTTCAGCAATCTCTTCTTTGGCTGCTAGCTTTTTGGCTTCAACTTCGACGCGTATCCGATCGATTTCTTTCGTGATGGACTTCAGAGCCGCCAGCTGTCTCTCGATTGCCTCTGGTTTCCTTGCTTCTAAAACGATATTCGTCTTCGCCATTGCCATGCCAAGCTGTGTAACCTTTATATCCAGATTTTCCACTGTCGCCTCCATCTCGTCGAGCAAATTCAGGACGTAAACTATACTCACTCAAATTTGTCCTAATTGTATTTCTTCGGAATTGTCGCGTTGCCGGAGGTGCCACGTTTCGTAAACTCTGCCCCGTTTACTGGGGATAACACTTTAACGAACGATACTCAATCAATAAACTCGACCGAGCTTAACTGTTTTATTCTTCTGGTGTATTCACTCAGTTACAACGGGTGTGTAAAGAGCTACTCTAAAAACTCTAAGCGAAGTTCCGATTAATATACCGCATTCTCTGACATTGTGATTGGCCGAGCACTTAAGGTTATTCAAGGTTGTGTCAATCATGGAGCAATGATTATCTGGAAATCATAAAATCTATGCTTATTTATCTTGAGACCACATGTCAATCAGAATTTCTTAACTAAAAAGATATATTGTCTCTTAACGATACAGTGACTGTCACGCACTAAACACAAAGTCTCCGACATAATGGGATTTCTGATGTTTGATGAAGTATGTTGTGCAATTTGAAATGTACATGGAGAAATGTGAGACTAGTCCTTACCTTCCATGCAAAATAGAAAATCCAGTTAAGATGGCTGACACAGATTTCCAGCACTTTTGCTTTGATGAATCATTACCTTAAATCCTCATACCACATTGTTAATTACCTTGATAGTGGTATCAACCAAATGCCCAATATTTTATTATCAAGTTGCTTGGTCTTGCACTTGGCTGGCCAGAAAAGCAGCTGGATTTCTTTTTGAAAACACTGTAGGTGCATTGATTGATGAGCTTAATGTTAGCAAGCAGTTTTTTTCTGTGATAGTAAGGTCAAGAAGTAACTGATCAAAAGAAATATCATGGTTTTAATTCATATCATCTAAATATTTTTATTGATTTCTATGTATCTTTCTTTCATAACTTTTTTGAGGCATACATATATCCAGAGGATGCAGCATTTCTGATTTCCGACTGTCTCATGGGAGGCCGTGGATAATTGAAATTGCATTCATTATGAAGTGATGATCTGAATCACCATATATCTGATGTGATACTGATCAGGCTTCTCCACGAATTTCTAGTCACTGTAAACCATGACTAAGTAGCCTACAGTTGAATGGGGAAACAGACCTGTCCTTAGGTATTGCTCTAAGTTGTTAAGAAATGTTTTGTTTTAAAAATTTATAGATGCAAACTAGCGTTGCAGGTTCTTTTTTACACAAAATATCAAAGATTATTTTAAAAATAACCTACCTCAATATTTTTATTTTGCTTTTCAAACATCTCCAAACCCAATTTGCAAAGGAATTTTTATTACCTTACCCAATAGAACGCTTGTTTTTAGGAGGGGTGGGGGTCCAAATCTGTAAAATGGTGTTCATATCTGCTAGCAGTTCTGGACTTAGGGGTCCAAGTCTGATCCACAAGAAGATATGGACTGGGGGATGCAAATCCGTGGGGGGTCAAAATCCACTGTGCCACTGGCTCAGATCACCTTTCCATACTATCTTTACATCATTGGGTCTGTAGCTTGAGTGAGGTCAGATGGGTGATATGACAGGCAGACTATATGTAAATGCCAGTAGAAAAAGAATGCTTTTGGAGCTCCGCTTTTAGGCTTGGCTAAATCTATATATTATACTAAAATAGTGGATGACGGTTTTCGCGCGAAATGGTTCGCTACTCAAACTCGTGATAGGAAGTGCTATTCACCACGGACCAATTCGATCGTTTGCGCGTGAAAATCGGGAATAAATGAGTTTAAAATGATTATTTTGAGCTCTATTAACTCACTGTATTAATATATACTAAAACAATTATTTACCTCATTGTCGGTGGCCACTGGTGAATATTGTCGCAGCTCGGATATTTTCGCCCACCAACTCGTATGAAATCTCTGTGGCTTTCTTCCGCAGCAAAACGAGATAACGAAGTAATCTGAGCTTTTCAAATAGAAAACAATCTTGACTCACTTTGTTTGTGAAACACTTCAACAGGCCATAGTTTCCTTCGTGTAGCGATGGTAGCAACCCCCCCCCCCCCGGGGGTGGGGTTACTCCCTATCATGGCCTATACGGGGAGGCTCCGCCCGAAAGGGGTACTTTTTCACGCTTCAGGTATATGAAAGGGTAGGGATTTCACGAGTCGAAGTATATGAAAGGGTAGGGAAATCTCTCATTTAGGTATCTAAAGGGGCTTTCATTAAAACATTTGCAACACACATACCTTATGACTGTACTGTTTTAATTTATTGCATGAAAATGACAAGAGTTCATTGTTAGGGCTAGAAAGGGCATTTTCCAATCATGGAAGGTATACGAAAGGGGTACGTTTTCTGTCAAAAATGGTTTATGTACGATCTTAATTCCATCGGAGATAAAATTTCATCGCAGGACAAAAGAGATTATAATATAACAGATGACGGAAGCTCATTTACGAGTCAGAACACTAAAACAAATCACGTTTAATTAAAGTCTTCGTTAACGTGTCACGCTTAATTCAAAAACCGCTTTCACACGCACGTGAAAATGGAATTGACACCGTCAATCACGGATCACGACTTAATAAAAACTTAAATCACCTTTCATGAGGAAAAATAGGCTCAATTACGTTTCACGAAAAAATTATAGGGGACCCTCCTGGATCATTGAACTCAGTGACCTCCTTGCAGGCGCGCAGGCGCGGATCCACACCGGTTTCCACCGTTTTACGGAAATCGGTCAGATTTCTCAGAATAAATTATGTATTTTTTTAATAAAACAATATTTTCTAACTTGAAATCTCGAAAATGGTTTAAACAATTTCTGTTTTAGATTTTCTGGTACTGATACGCTCTGGCCGTGGGAAAGGGTACTTTGCCCTAAGCCCCTTCGACACTTGATGCGGAAAACGGCCTCGTCTAACGACTTTTTTTTCAATTTGTTTATACCTTGGTTGACTAACCGTTGATTGATTTCATGCTTTCCTCAGAAACTTTCCTAACCTTGCCAGGAAACAAAGCTGGTTCCCCGTAGCAACATTTACAACACCTCGTTGAAATTTAAACGTACGTAAGAGGAGGGTCTCAATGGGGTAGTGTCTTTTACGGCTAACGGTTAATATTTTGGCTTTTTTACGGCTAACGGTTATTTTTTTTCCCTTACGGTTAACGGATCTGTTAAAATTAATTACCATTGTTTAAAAAAGTTAAAAATTAATTTTCATTGTTGTAAATTGGCTCAGGAACATTCTGGGGTAGAAAACTATGGTAATATACTACCGGTAGACTATATCTGGTCTATATCTTCATTCCTACATCTACACTGCGGTACTTTGACGAAAACAAAACAAATAACACAAGAAAGTAAATTTACTCGTATTTTTCAAAGCTTAATGATAAATGTACCGAATGAAACATTTGAAATAACATCCATGCTGCATGGGCAACAGTTCTTCAATTCACCTTAATGACGTGGTTTATCGCATTGTGACCGCCTAAACATCAAACCGTATCCTCGCTTTGACTTGTCTTCCAGGCCTTGTTATCACAGGTTTACCAGTGACCAGTTCCTCTGAGTCAAAATCTGCTGAATTAACATCACTGTGATCGGAATCGCTTTCGTACTCCTCCACCTGGTTGAAATCAGCCTCGGACGCAAGCGTGAGTTGCGGAACAATGGTATCACTTACGAAACTAATTACGCACCCTTCGTCAGCAACAGAGCGGTTTTCTAAGGAGGCAGCGTGCGTCGGGTTAACTTAGTCGGCTGAAAAATGCACCTTTGTAACAGTGCTAGGATTTGCCTTTGCATACACTGCCGGAGGAAGAGCCCTTTTTGTGATATTAGATTGGTATTTTAAAGTTACAATGAATGCACATTTAATTGCTTATGAACCGGCGAAAACGTATCTATGGGAACGCCGTCGAACTACTAAGCATTTGGCTTTAATTATGACAGAAATTACAAAATTCAAGAGTCCAGTGGTTTTGCTTGAAGATTACGAAAGTACGACCACTTCGACCACGTGCCAAACCTGTCAAACCTGCTAACCTGCTGCGTCGACATAACAAATGAAAACACACATGCTGCCTATTTTATCGTTAATTTAATGAAACTACTTAAGCCTGGTTCATACTTGCGACATAACGGAAAGGTCACGCAAAGAAAAAAAATACCTCGTTTTGATGTTTTATGTCTCTAGTGTGAACATCACAACATAACATCATAGTAGGAACATAATAACATGAACATAAGAAAAAACTGATCTTTTCTTTATGTCGTTATGTCAATGTCGTTAAGTCGCTAGTGTGAACCAGGCTTTACCGTTTAGCTCGCTCTACCATCTGAAGTAAGCAAGACGGGCAATTCCAGCTCCAGCTGCTGCTGGGTCGATATGTCGAGATTTTCCGTTTTTCCACCAAATTTTGCGAGGTGGTAAAGTTTCAGGTCAAACGACCCTAACCCGAACTTCTTGGCTTTGTCGTTTAGTCCCAAAAAAAAAATCTATGACATTTTTTCTAAACGAAAGAAATGAGCTGTGATGTTCCTCGCCCTCGCCCCAATCTCTCACCGCTTGCTTCGCTTACCACCCCAAAATAAATCTCACGTGAGACCCTTGCTTGCAGATTAGGCTTTCTTCTGTCATATAAACCCAACGGTCGAGAGTGATTCAGCCCGGGGAGGCAAAAAAAAACAATACTCCTCAGTGTATTAACATTTGATTTCACTTTATTGAGATTTCCAGACCAAGGTGCGTTCACAATTATATTATTCAGTGTCTTATTTGTAACCGCCTTTCTTATTTTTGTATTTCCGTAGTTTTCACATGTCAACACACTCATTTGCAAATCGGCATTCTATCATCTCCGTAAAATTAGCCTAATTCGTAAATATCTCACCTTTGATGCAGCCCAGCTTCTTGTTCATGCACTGGTTACATCAAAACTTGACTACTGTAAGTCGCTGCTATATGGTTTACCTAAGTACGTGATTAAACAGCTCCAGCGCGTACAGAATGTAGCTGCTCGTGTTGTTACTGTTTCGCCCAAGTTCTGTCATATTACACCTGTTCTTGCAAATCTTCAATGGCTTCCGATTGAACTCCGAATTGAATTTAAAATCCTTACCGTTACCTACAAGACTCTCCATGGTCTGGCTCCTACTTACATTAAAGATCTTCTTAAAAGCTACCATCCACCACGAGATCTTAGGTTTTCAAAGAAAAATCTACTTGTCGTCCCTGGTTTTAACACAGATAGTCATGGCCGTCGTGCTTTTTCTGTTGTTGCACCGTTTCTCTGGAACAATCTTCCTCAACATATTAGGGATGCTGAATCACTGGACATTTTTAAAAGACGGTTGAAAACTGTTCTTTTTATACGCGCCTATTTTAATTAATGACCTAACTATTTTGTCTTACCTTTTGTAGTTTTAACTTTAATTTTTAAATTTTAACTTTGACTCTGTAAATAGCGCCTTTGGACCTTTGGGAAATGGCGCTTTATAAATGTCTTATTATTATTGTTATTATTATTATTATTATTATTATTATTATTATTATCATTATTATTATTATTATTATTACCATTACAAGTGAAACCGGAAATAACAATATATAATTATATATCCCATAAAAAGGTAGATATAAGACAAAGAAACAAAATGATGGTTGAAAAGGGTAACTTTTAACGCCATATATTACGGCGAGACATGACTAACCTTCTTCAGGGACAACACTGAAGCAAAGTAAAAATGGAGAAAACGGTTACAATACAGAAATAGAAATAATAGACGTGTACTGAAGCGGCTACCAAAAAAGTGGCATTCCCAAGGTGGCATTCCCAAGGTGGTAAGAACAATGATAAGTTGTGATGAATTTGCAATTTTGTTAGACTCTGCAACAAAGTTAAGACATAAGTAGATACTGCTACGTAAGGGGTAGAACCAGAAGAAAAAAGTACAATCAGTTGAAGGTTCAGAACCCCTGCCCCACCCATTCATGCACTACTGACTTATTATTTAGACCTTGTAGACATTGTTCCTCTCACTTAACTTCTCATGGTTTTGAAAGTTATTTGTTGCTGAGCCAGCAAGCCAGAGCTTACTAATAAATGTAAAAAAAAAAATTGGTTGTATCGAAACTTGGGGGTTAAATGTTGTACAGACGGAAGATTGCATTCATATTTTTGTGGATATTTATTATGAGTGGGCTTGGATCGAGGCAAGTGTATTGAGAGAGAGAGAGAGAGAGAGAGAGAGAGAGAGAGAGAGAGAGAGAGAGAGAGAGAGAGAGAGAGAGAGAGAGAGAGAGAGAGAGAGAGAGAGAGAGAGAGAGAGAGAGAGAGAGAGAGAGATGCTCTGAAAACACGCCTACCGCTCTTGTTCTGACAGTTTTTTTAGTTCACGATAAACCAAAAATTAAATGTTTTGCAATTTTTTTCTTTGGTTAAATTACGAAGGAAGACATTGCCCGCTATGTTTGTCATCGAATCGTAGATTCTCCACACCTCGCGATTCACACGTCATTTTGTTTAACCAATCACAGAAAGTGAATCGACCTTCTGAAACGAAGCGACGGTTTGCTTGCGACAGCGCTGTAGCTGTGGTGAAAGTGGTATTTGCGGTCAAGTTTACAAAGTAATGGGAAATTTCTAGTCCGAAGCTTAACTACATTCAAAACGGTGAAATCATTTTGAAATTTGGTTCATCCTGTCTCATAAAACCTTAGACCAAGTCAGTGGATTAACGAGCACATGAACGCTGTGCGATACCTCGTTCGACTCTCTCGTTCCGCCACTTCGACTAGGTCACCTGAAGATGTGTTAGACTGTGAAAATATTTTTAACTGGCCACTCTGGGAAGAATTATATCAAGGCTTGATGGACGGCTTTTTGGATGTATCTAAAGCGTTGTGAAAGGGATTGTATTCGCGCCGCGACTGCATTTGACAACACATAAATTTTCCCGCTGTGCTTTGAGCATGATTAAAGACGAAGGATGTGCGATTTACGCAGTGGCCCGATGTAGCGTTTTCGACGATTGGAGAAGGTATTTACCGTTGCCCTTTTATTTAGTCGTTTTCTTCAAAAACCTTACGGTCAACCGATAAGCCAGATAAGCGTTGTCTTTGTTTATGTGCCCAACTTTTGTATGGCTCGGCAAGATGTTAAGCCTACTCTCAAATTTGGTTTTCAAGTTTATCGCCAGTTTGTTTGTGAAGAAGGTTTTCAGGATTTCTGTGTTGGACCCATTCTTACAGCAAATTACATTTTAATTTCCCCTCAATTTAAAAAATAGATTCAAATGAAATTTACCGTAAGCTTAAGCTTATAATTTAAACATTGTTGTAAAAAGGTTTTTCCTCAGACTACCATTGTAAATAGGTGCCACAAACCAGAAGCGTACCACTTTGTAAAACTGCCAAATCTATTAAAACAATTATTTGCTAATCTTTCTTTGTTTTTTTTTCGACTGGTTCTTGGTCGGTTTTGACATAAACTTAACGTCTTGACGTCTTCAGAGTTATTAAGCTTAGGTACTTTCCGCGTTTAGCGCGAACGTACACGAACTCGCACAAACAGCCGTGATTTTAAAACTTTTCTCTGTTTCTGCTAAATCTTTGACACACAATTTTTCGCTTTATAAAATTGAATTAAATTATGTGAACCCCCATGCATTACAACCTCTGTGAGAACGTTTTTTGTAGTACAGTAATTTTTCAGATACAACAAAATGTTTCGCCACTCAAATTAAATTTATGTGTCGGAATCGTGTAATTCATTAGGGTAATCCATTTGAAAGCACGAACTGTTCCAGTATTTGTTTATGCGCAACTATTTTTCTTTGGCCAATACTTTGAATAATGGCTTTATTGTACACTTTGTTATAATTGTAATAGGGAATTTAGTTCATGGACAGTATAAAATAAAGTTTTGATGTCTGTGCGAATGAAGGTAACGTTTTAAGTTCCGGTTGAAAATAAAGTAATCATTTATTCCGTCACTGTTTAAGATACGTTTTTAACCTTCAAATATCGTATTTAGTAAAATTACTGAGCTTGCATCGGTTGCCTTAAGCAACTTAAATTGTTTCATTTAATGTTAGCATTAATTTGATTTCATTCGCATTGCTGCAACTTCTAGTTTAAGTTTTATAATTTCAAGAATTAAACAACACTTTTTAGGTGAGAAGTGCATTTAAGTGTACCACAAACGCGCTTTTTTTTTTGTTTTGTTTTTTAACAAACAGCAACAACTATCTGTATCAACTTACCTTCTCAAGTATACGTTGTTCCTGAGCAGACAGCAGCCATAAAAAAAATAATAATTAAAAAAGTCGTCAAAAGTTCCGTTTAAAGAAAATGCAAGTCCAGTCCGTTGTCCAGTCCTTGGAATTTTTTTTTCTAGCTAACCTTTTGTGGCGCGGCGTCGCAGTGAACAAAAAGCGCGCGAAAGTATAGCCTCGTTTTCGTTCTTTCCTCCAGGCCCTCTCCTCTGAAAAAAATCTTAAACATCGATCCTCGCCAAAGGCAATCGAAATTAGAAGAAACTGACAACGCCATCATAAAGAGCATACTCTCAAGCCTTAGGCAAAATTTTCTTTTATTCCTACCTCAAATGGTCGTTGAGCAGGACGCTGACAAACTTTTCAGTTAGATTTTCTACTGCCGCACTTTTTTAGGAAAAAGTAATCATGGCCATTTTTTAAAACACTATTTATTAAACTACAACTTCGCCTAAAAATATTCTTGGAGAAAGGTTCTAGTAAACTTTTAGAGCGAATATTAAACCTCGGTCCGTTCTGGTCACGTGACCGATGACGTCACAGCATTAAAAATGACAAAAATGTATATTTCATAATAATATCTACCAATATCCAAATTTTTGTTTCCTCGCGTTTAATGCAACGCGAGATAGCACTTGTACCCAGACTCCCACTTTTTGAAAATTGTATATACCTCCCTTAATATTTATATTTTGTTCGGTACCCGGGCAGTCCGAAATGGCTCACACCATTGTACTTCAAACCACGTTGACTGCTTTTTCAATAACAAAATAACTTCGTCACAGTGAGCAAAAACGCACTTGTGAGCAAAGTCACGTGACCAATGACGTCATCGCCCTTAGTCTTGTACAATAATTAGTTTATGGTAAGACTTATTTCTAGACAACGTGGGGTCTTGCTGCCCTCAAACTGACCAAGTTATTTGGGATTGACGATTTTCCAGCTGCAAAGGATTCTGGGAAGGTTCTTATTATAATTATATATTGTTATTTAATTATAGGGTGGTCCGCTTGTGGTGAGAGTATCGGCTCTACTCGCTATAAAGACTCGAAAAATCAGAAAATTAAAAACTAACGGCTGACGGCTAGATTTTTGGACGTTTTACGGCTAACGGCTAACCCCATTGACACCCTCTAGGAGGGCGCATTTTGAGTTCAAACGAATTTAGATTTAGGGCCATTGACTTTTCTGCGGGTTTTTCAACTTTCATGATCATATAGGCCATGTAGCGCAAATTCGTCAACACTGCTGGAAAAAGCACCTTAAAATTAGTAAAATGTTCAAGTTTGGGAGTCCTATCTTTTAAATCGTGAAGTTATGGCTTCGAGAAGTCGGCTGTGTGTTAGGGTGGGGGTGTATGCTGGGGGACACAGACTTGGCCACTATGCCCCACTATATATTAGCAAGGACCACCGTTAAGGATGCTGTAGCAGATGAATAAACGGTAAAAAACAAGTAAGGATGGTCACCGGGCGAGGAATATATATTTAAAACCAATATTTCGGCAGGCACATCCTTCAATCATCAGGGTGTTACAGAGTATGACCCTAAGGTAAAGTTATGTTACAGTTAATAAGACAAGTTGTAGACATAATATGATGCTATAGTAAACGTAAACAATATAACGTAAAATAAAAAGCGTTACAGTTTAAACATTTCAATAACATGAAAACGCATGAAAACGCAAGGAACCCTGCGGGTTCAAGAGTTTGAGCTTTATCGATAAGATATGCTTTTCTAGCTTTACGTACACCATGACGATTAGATTTAGAGATTTCTAGTGGAATGAGTTGCGTGTCAGTAGATAGCTTGTGACCGTTAGAGAGACAAGAGGCTACAATTAGCCTAAACCGGGCTTGCAAAAAACAATATTGTATCCCTAACTTAGTGCTAAACAAAAGAATAGAGGGAAGTCTGTCTTTCTTACATCGGACGCATTGCCGTGTTTAGCTTGTGTTGGAGTCTATTTCTTTAGACCCCTATAAACATATATTCCTCTAAAATACAGCTCAACCATTGAGAACAGTAATTATAACACTTGTAAAAAATAGTTCTAAAAGAACAAGAAAAAGAGAAACAGAAAAATAAATCCCGTGATATATACCACTAAAAGACATCAAACCCGGGTTAGCTGTGTCACAGGCAAGAACAGTGACCTTTAGGCCACAGAGGTTTATCGTTTTGCAAGGTGATAAAAATAGTGTATTGATTCCAAAAAAAAAAAAAAAAACTAAGCACACTTGTTTTCGCTTCGATGGATAATTGTTTGAGAAAGGAAACGCTTATCGAACGATGTAGGATTTTTTCGCATAAACGTTAATGGAGTACGTCGCGGTGAAATGTGAGTAGAAAATTAATTAGCAGAGTGAAACTGTTTACAAACACTTCTCCTTTGTCGTCTCATGTTATTATAATCGGCTCCGAAGCACAAGACCTAGAAAACTCAGACCCCCCCCCCCCCCACCACCAATCTGTAAAAACTCAAACCCCTCAAAAACGGCGATAATTCATTTTGCCCATGTTTATTTCACTTTGAAAATTTGTACAGTTATGAGGGGGTCTGAGTTTTCCAGTTTGGGGGAGGGGGGTTGGGGGGTCTGAGTATTCTAGGTCTCGTGCTCCGGAGCCGATTATAATAACGTGAAGTGTTTGTTATCTGCGATAAATAGACGGTGTAACATTTCAGCGCACTGAACGGCGATAATTTATTCTGTCCACGTTCATTTGACTTTGAAAATCTGTATAGTTTTGAGGGGGTCTGAGTTTTCCAGATTTTTTTTTTTTTGGCGGGGGGGGTCTGAGTTTTCTAGGTCTGAGGTCTGAGTTTTCTAGGTCTGAGTTCTCCAGACACCCGATACGGGGAACACGGCGGCAATCCATCTGGAGTTAAATTTTGGTCATGTTAAAAGCTTTCTTCTCGCTGTTGAACTTGCAAACATTCGTATAGACACTTCTCTTAACATATTAGTTGTTCAGACTTCAAAGACACAAGGTGAATCGACGTTTTCCGATACGTGACAACAGGCATCATTCTTGCTGTTGATATGAGATTTACACTTCCGAATCACTCGGCCGTGAAAGGTCAAACTCCCTTTGTCTGTAGTCTCTAATTTTTGGCGCTCCCCTCGCGTCGCGTCTCCTCGCAACTTCGCGCGCGCACGTGCCCCCAAAATCCGTCGCCAAAATTAGAGACTACTCGCAATCTCCTGAAGCAGTCCATCTGCCGTTAAGTTTACTCATGTTAAAAGCTTTCTTCTCGCCGTTGAACTTGCAATCATTCGCATAGACACTTCTCTTAACATATTTTTTGTTCAGACTTCAAAAGACACAAGGTGAATCGACATTTTCCGATACGTGACAACAGGCATGACTCTGTTAAAAATAGTTAGCGCTTGCGCAGAAACGCCGGAAGTGCCATTTGTGGATGATACTCGACGACGAAAAAGAATTCGAGAACCGTCGGTAGTTCTAGACCCGGGCGCCGCGCGAGACGCGCGCAGCCCGGGTAAATATGTTCGGGTGGTGCAATGGGTTTAGAGCTGTTGGTCTGCGATGTTCGTTGAAACGATCCTTATCGTTTAGTTTCCCCACTGTATTGTTTGTGACAGTGATTGGATTGTACCATGTATATGACATTCTTAGAATTGGAGTCAATGTGATATTTGATAGATTTAGCTTCGGCGGTAGAATGAAAGGTATAGCTTGCAAGTCCATCAGTTACGTAGTTGCATGTTAAACAGTTGTGGCAAAACTGAGCTCTACGCAGACTAAGTAAGAAGCTATAGAATACAGCAACTAAACTAGACAACATGATTTGGATAAACCTAGCCACACGCACAAACTCTGGCAGCTTCAAGGGAATCAATGAATGTGTATACGTAAGTGACCACAACAAAGCGATAAAATCTAAACAGATTAACCTATATCACAGAGGTGAGGCGACAATAAATGCCCTTTAAAAGAATCGACAAGTTAATTGGAAAAATTAAAGCAAGCACCGATAAACCGGGTGATAGGAAAGACTATTTTTTGAGCTTTGGAAACTTCGATGGCGAGGGACAGAGGGACGAATCAAAGGGGCATTGTCACGTCATTTGGATAAACCCAAATACAGTCAAACCTGTATATAACGGCCACCTTTGGGAAATGGCCAAATGACTGTTATATACAGGGTAACCGCTATACACAGGTTTCCTCAAAATTCTATTGGATATCAATTAATAACATTTTTGTGTGCAAATAATCACTCAATTTACATTTTATTGACTACAGGCAATTAACAGCAAGGACGTGAATGCTGTAGCCGTTGTAAGAAAAACATCTGACCAAGTCTAGACAGAACAAGACGCTAGCTCGGGAAGCGTTTACTCCGGCCATGGAACTTGGGGTGTGGTGGGTGGCTTGTATAAGCGTTATTTCGGTCATGTCGTTTGGTTTGTTTGGAGTAGGAATTTCCGAATTATCAAGCTTATAAGGGTTAGGGTGTATTTCAATGTATTGAAAATAGGTTGGTCATTATAAACAGTTTTATTGCTTTGAAGAAAACAAAATAATAGCCATAAAGCAATGCCAACGTACTAGTATGTAGAATAACATCCTTGGTTTGGTCAATGGAAAGCACGTGAAGCCATTTACGTATTTACTGCCGAAGATAATAAAGGTCGTCTTCGTTTCATGGAAGATTGGTCATATGAGTTGGAAAGGTGTTTTCACTGAAGCTCACTTTTCTCTTTCATTTTTTTCTGCTAAAGATGCTTCCATGCGATATTTCGGAGGTTTTTCAAGTCATATCTCGAATCTTATGCCGTTCAATATGCTTAAACCTTTCCCAAACGTCCACCGATCAGCGTAAACAATGCTTGTCATTTTGGAATAAATACAGTAGTGGTCATTATCACCGCGTCCTGGATGCAAATAACTAAGCTCCCGTGTTCGCCTTGTAGTAAGGGCATCTTCCACGGATTTTTTCTCTTTTTCTTTTTTTTTTCTTCTTTCTTTCTTTCTTTTCTTTTTTTAACAAGTATTATTGTTATCGAATGCATAGGGTTGAGCTGTAACTCAATTTTGCAAATGAAAGGGATATATGTTGATAGGGTTCTCTGGATATTCACTACAACTGACAATTAAACTCGAACATCATTATAAGTGGAGTGCGTCCGATGTAACTGAAGGACACACCTTTCTTTAGCGCTAAATCAAGGATACACAGCTGTAATTTTTGGCCTGCTTTTTTGGACAACATGCCCGAGTAAGCTGTTTGTCCTGTTTCACTCGAATTCTGCTCGACTCACTATTACGCCGAACTGCCGGCAGCCAGACTTCCCACTCACAATGACGATAAAATCTAGATGTTACTGTAGATTCTGGGCAACAATAATTACGGACACCACTAAGTAAACTTGTTCACGTAGCAATTCTGTCCCTCAGATTCTAAAGAATGCATTTCTGTTTTCAGTCGAATCACTTTTTGTTCACCTACTCAGTCGTACTTTGATAAGTCTGGCATACCGGCATTCACTAGCATTCAAGTTTATAAGAAATCGACTGATTCGAGAATGTTACAGTATTTGGGAAAACGTTCCAGCACAACTGAAATAAGGCCCGTTTCAAACGTCAAACTTCTCATGTGCCGAATCTAATGCAAATGAGCGAAAACAATAGATTTTTCTCATTTGCATTAGATTCGGCACATGAGAAGTTCGACGTTTGAAACGGGCCTAACAAAAAATACACAAGACTCAAGTTTACCTTGCTACCACAAGTGGCTTTGTAATGACGGCTAGATCAAGCACATGGTGCAAAAGCCCCCTACGTGCACTAGGACTACGTCCCTCGATTGGGCAATTTTGCAAATTTGTGTCGACGACCACAGCCGAATTAATGACTCCGTCCCTGGCCCAAAGGGCCGGGGCCGGGGTAAAAAGCTATCGACCATCACCCAAATATCTTGAGCAAAGAATTCGAGGTCATTGGCGGCTTTGCCTCTAGCTTTCAGTCGCTCTTTCCTACAATACCGCCACGCGCCGAGCGCTATCTTGATCTACAATACAACCGCTTTCGATTTGATAAGTACAGTGCAATGTTATAATCAAGGAACTACAGTGTGCAGTATCAGAACGTGAACACAGTATTAGTACGGCTGCTACAGTTACAGTTGCAATTGCAGTTGCAGTTGCAGTTGCAGTTGCAGTTGCAGTTGCAGTTACAGTTACAAGTTCTCCAAAAAATGTAGGGTGTGTTTTCACCTCTAATTAAGTCCAATTTTTTTTTCTCTAGCTTATAACTTTATTTTGTAATTTTCAAAACTTTTGAAACTCCCATATGGAATGGAAAATAAAAATGTTTAACGGGCCCTGTAATTACCGGGAACTTCGAGAAACGGACCCCTGGACATTGATTTAGATCTCGCAGCAAATCCGATCATGCACCCGTGAGAAAACAGTTTGCAGAGTTCTTGTAAATTTATACAAGGCGCTCTGTGTTATAGGAATAGCGTAACATAAGCAGTTTCTATAGGCCAGATACTTCAGAGTTTCCTCATGTTTTGTTATAAAAGCCTTTCTTTTTTAATGAATGAATTCATTAATTAATTATCAGCCTGTAAAGTGAACATTCAGTTAAGATACGTCACCTTTCAATTTTTCAAGCAATTTCTTTTGCTACGCGTGAATAGCAAGAACAGTGAGTTAAATATTTTCAGCATTATTGATACAGATTTGCATAATTCCTTTAGCCTTTCAACGTGAATTGTCACAATAAAATTGTACCTTGTTATTGAGAAATAACGGGCGTTAAGTGTCTCGGGTTAAAGACACGTGAAATCGCTCGCAAGATTGTTGGCCAACAATACCTGACACTGTTGGGTCCAAAACGTTGAGTGCATTTAAATACCGTGCCGAGTGTTTTAGGGACATATTGGATGCTGTTGGACGATGTTTGAAAAGCTTCAAACTTTGGAGCCAGACAGTCCCAGCATTTCTTACGTCTTGTGATTGTTGAAGCGTAGCCCAACAATGTTGCATGCGTTTCAACATCATGCATAACAATGTTGGACTTGTGGACGTGTTGCTTATTTCAAAATCTTAAACACCCTGTTTTCGTCTACAGTGAAATTTTATTAACTAACAAAGAGCAGTAAACAGTATTATGGGTTTGAGTCTATGTTCGTTTAAAAACAAACCAATAGGTGGTTTGCAGGTTACGTCATCGCCGCCATGCTGGCGGACGTAAACAATACATCTCTCATTAGCTCCTTTTGTTCGTCCACCAGCATTTGTTCGTTTCACCATTGTTATCTGTGTCTCTATAGATTGGCTGCAAACCACCTATTGGGCCACATGAAGTTGATTTCGCAAGAGTGAATAGGAGTGACTAATTACAAAATCGCATGTCCAAAAGGGGGAGGGGAGCTTATTGGAGAGGGGGGGGGGGGGGGGGCTTATTGCAAAAAACGACTTACAAACGGGGGGCTTATTAGAGAGGGAGGAGAGCTTTTACGGTAGGCTTGTGTGTAGCTATCCCGGAATCCATAGCATTGCCGTAATATGTGTAGCATTGAATTCACTTGTTCCGTTTGCGCACTTTGATCTACCCTGCCGAGCAACTTCAAGGGTAATGTAGGGCCCAGCAATGTTGGGTGCTGTTTCGAGTGTTTGCACGAACATTCAACAGTCTTGCGTTCGTTACAACATAACAGTCTAACATCTCAATTCTTAGGAATGAACCTCCCTATTGTTGCTGCACTGGCCGTGGTTATAGGAGTCTGCCCAGTGGGAATGGCATGGCAGCCTGAAAAACTTTTTGGAACAATAGCAAATTAGTTTTCAGTCTCGTAAAATTTACACCGTCGTGGTTGTCGGTTTTTGGGTATGAGTGTAGCTGTTTTTTTGTTTTTTGTTTTACTTTCCTGGAGTTTGAAACAATGTTAGCTAGTACAACGGCTAAGTGACTAAGCTGTGCATCGTTATTTGCAATGCCACTTCCTTCCCTCTGCTCTCTTTCCAACAGAAACTCTCCAGCAGAACGAAAACCAAACAACTCCTTTCCTATTCTCCCCTGTAATAGTTCAGCATCATTTTCTTTCAACATTATTTTCAATTAACGTGACTCAAACTTTGTAAGCTTTGTTGCAATGCAAGTATCCAGTAAATGTTGAGGGACTGTCAAAGGGCGTTGATGTTACTCTTTCATTTCGTTGGTATGTGTTGGATTTCTTGGCTAATTCACTCGCTCATTCACACAAAAACAATTAAGGATGATACGACAGGAATATGCATTTACAGCTGTACTTTTACGTTCCAAGCCCAATTAAAATTGCTTGTTGAAGAGGCCACAACTTCCATGTTGGCGATCTGCAGATCGTTGAACAATACTGGTTTAATAGCGTGGACCTTTGGGCGTCTCAAAACACTTTGGCGGATCGTTAGCATTAAAAGTAAGAGAATAATATAGACTCATCAACTACGTTTTTAATCACAAACAGCCTGACTGTGCAGCTGAGACTCAGAAGTCGATGGCGCACATTCAAAGCAATCTATTGCAATAATAACACGCTTGCCCCTTAAAAGACACATTTAAAGCTAACTTGGGACTACCGCTATTGAAAACCTTGGTGGTCTTATTTCAATTTCATGGCGTGTTATAGATAGTTGAAAACTGCTACGTTACACTGAAGCCCACTTCAATTCAAACGTGGACGCTGATTGGCTGATTGATTGTAACACTATAACACTAGAAACGACATTAGAGGAACCGAATGCAACCTGTATCAAAATAAATACGCTCATTTACTTTTGATACAGTCTAACTTAAACGATAAACTTTGAATGTGACAAAAGGCGAAGGAGCTTGACTAAGGGTTAAGGTGCTTTACAAATAACCTTTGCATTGTATACAGGTAGCAGTTGTTCGATCAGCAACACTTAGTTCCGTTTTGTAGGGTAAATAACTATGAAAAAAATTAATAGTGTTTAGCTGTAAAATGGTACGGGAAACGTCCCGAAAGATACGCTAATGAGGTTCATACTGAAATAAGCTTAATATGCTACTTTATTTTCTATTTACTTCAATGCTAAAATTGAAACGTTTGCAAAGAAGCGCTCATCTGAACAATCCGAAAACGCGTTCAACAGCTTCTCCTGCAAATGCTAACGATAAAAACTTGTGAACAAAACTACATTTGCATTTCAGTCCATTTTTGTAGGTTAACTCCATAAGTATAAAATCTTAAAACTGTGTAGCTGTTAAAAGCTACTTGAAATGTCACTAAAGATAAATTATGAAAATGAACTCACTTGCTAAGGTCTTGCATTTATAATGCTAGTCAACGTCACAGAAAACAACTTAATCAAATAATCAGCTTAAGAATCTCTTACAAACACTGAGTTCTAAACTAGCAAACTATGGGCACAGGCACACCTCTGTGCTCACAATAATATTACTGTCCAGTATCGTTTGACAGGAAACAGGAACCACAGCCTGTCTGAATGAAACAGTTTCTCACTGCAGTAAAGATCTGAATAGGTTTTACCTGGCTTAAGAACTTGCTGTTATGATGCAACACAGATTAAGCCCTTACCGCGCGAGCTCATCGAGAGATAAGGACAACTATCTCTAATAAGTAGATATGTTCATCGTGTGACCTGCGATCATGCCGTTAACGTTACTACGTCATATTTACGGAAGAGACATTCACTCTCTTTCAATACGACAACAGGCACATACCATTAAAAAATGTTTGCATTGACAATTACAACTTTTTACGAAGGGCAAATTTTTGTTCTAAGCACCAACTTTAGTTCACTATGGAATAAGCCTTTACTCTGATGAACACAATTAAGCAGAACATCCGGCTTATGAAAACTCAGACCTATGATGTCTGGTACTATCGAGGTGGAGCTGATTTCATCCTGACTATTGGCGCATCTGCACAGGTTTCTCTTTCTGCTAGCTTCCTTCGTCATTATCAAAGAACTGTTGTCACATCTGTTATCCGAAACGCTGGATACGTAGACGATTAAAACGATCATCTTAACGCATGTCTAGCAATCAGTTGGCTTGTACGACCAAAAAAGAAATAAAGAAATGACGACTAACTAGTTAATGAGACAAATGAGAGCTGCTATCACTGAAGGAACACCTGCCCTCGTTTGTTATTGTCAAGGAATACTTGGTAGCCGGACCTGGAAAAAAAAAAAAAAGCATGGCACATTAAAAGAAAAAAAACTGCACAACTTTCATAGAGAAATGAACCTAACGGTAATCTTATTTAGCGAGACAGAATAGCAACCAGTTTCCATACTGGTCAGGGGCTGCTCTAGAATGGGAAACTAATTTGTGCTATTAGATTAGATGACATTACAGAAAATCAGAGAATTTTCTTGTAAATCAATGAGAGAGTTTTTAAATGGTCAGACAAAAGAACAACAGACAAGTAATATAAATAACGAAATTTAAGCTGTACATGATAGACCAAAGCACTGTATCATGAAACCAATATTGTATGGGACAATTGTTTAAGGCACAAGCATCGTGCAAAACCAGCATTTCAACTACGAACGAGTTGTCTTGTCCAGATGCCCTTTATGACAAGGCTATTTCGTATCATTTTCGTATCATGATTACTTGTTGATAGGGTCAGATTAATTTTCTATAGACAACAAACCTCAAGGTATTCTGTTTTTCACTCGCTGGACAATCCGCTTAGCTAGACGCAAGGCATTTTCAGCCATCTGGGCATTGTAAACCTCGTTTGGAATCCTCGGAAAGCACAAATTGTCTGGATAACGCATACGTGTGGAGCTCCCCACTAGGCCCTCCAGCTCGCCAGCTAGCTGGAGAAGTTCATAGTGATCCAAACCACTGCAAATCACATCCAAGTTGTGGACGTTTGATTTGTCTACATCAATGGCGTACTTGGCGGCTTTCAGAGCCTTCTCCGCCGCCTGCACATAGAGAACAAAAATTCGCTGTTATGAGCTAAGAATACGCATTGTTAAGATAGACTGGCTACTCGACCATATTTCCTACCACATAAGTTGTAACATAACACTTGCTTCCTAAAACATGCCACTTTCTGTGAGGCTAAAATTACAATGGAAAGTTTCGTTAAAACTGAGACATTCCTAAATAGTTTGATGGTAGGCTAGTTAAACTGCATCTTTAACGCAACCACATTACGCCGTCTAGGGCTGAAAGACGCTCAAATACATTGTACAAGCAAATCGTGTAGCGAAACCTATTTTCGTAAAACGCGCGTTTTCAATATTTTCATTACACGTAATAACAGATTATAAGTGTACTTTATTTTTCTTGTTTTACGACAAACAAACAACAATATCAGATTTCACTACAGTTTTGCGAACATGAAAAGCCGTCGGAGTGTGGGTTGAAGTGACCACACTGTTACTAATCCCAACGGAAAAGGAAATTACTTCAAGAATTTCATGGGGAGGATACTGAGAGCAACTTTTATCACATCTGTCTTGAGGTCAAAGACATTGCTACATTGAAATACAGGCTGGAAAAGTATACCTGGTGGCATTTGAAACAGGCCCATTCGTAAGAAGGTTTGCTGTAAATGATGTCGTTTTCTGCCGCTGCTACATCGGCTTCTGCCTGTCTGAACCAACGCCTGGCTTCACCTGGTTGTGGATTTGGCCTCCGCGTGGGTCGTCCATGAAATTGCTGCCTTGTTCTATATCCTTCTCTCTGTGAGTGATGTTGCCTTGCGCGAGTCCCCCACGTGTTGAAAAAATCATGATAAGAACCGTGATCGCTTCCAGTGGCACCCACATTAGTGGTCTGTTGATTACCCCTTGGCTCTCCCCTTTCCAATCGTGAAATCTCGTTCTTTACATGCTTGAAAACCTCGTTACAGAATTCCTCGTCGCCGATGTTTTTATCTGGATGCCATCGGAGAAAGAGTCGCTTGATGACTTTCCGCCTTTTCTCTTCTGGAATTTTCCACGCCGCTTCTAGTTGGTCTGAAACCTCGTCAAATACGGCGTGTTTATGTCTGCTTCTGGGAAGCCCGACTGTGTGTGTTGCAGAGCTCTGACGTCGATGATCAGAAAGAACAATTGCCGAGGACGTTTGTTCTTCTAACCTGTGGAACTTGTACAAATCGGCGGCATCAACTTCTACGTCTAGAGAATCTCCAATGTTAACTATGTACTTCTTCGCGACGAGGTGATCTACTTGATCTGTCACCTCCTTGACAATTCTGGCGTAGATGTAGGTCGCAAATCCCTCCTCAAGTTGTAATGTCGGATCCTCGAGCTCGTATCCCACATATTCACCTGGTTCAAATTCTTCGAATGCATCGTTTAGAAGATGGTGGTCCTCCAAAGGAATAAAGGTGCCTAACGTGGGGAAAATATCCATTTCAGTTGTACAGTAGGAGTCATCTGGTCGAACTTTCAAAGAATCTAATAGTGCCCATATCTCATTTGGGGGGCGGTTCAACATCTGAGAGACTAACCCTGCTCTTTTTCCAAGAAGCTGCCCATATAGATCTACAATCACGTTGGAAACTAAAGATGTAACCACGTCGTTTTCGCCTATCGCGGTCATCGCATTCAGATATATCGTCCGCGTCTCTCCAGCAGGAGTTGTCCTCTTGTCCATGAAATAGAGAACATCAGCTTCGCTCTCCGGGATGGGATTCTCGTCGCAAAACAGAGTGGTTTTTAGGTTACCCACAGCGCAGATCTCAATGTTCTGCAGTGAAAATTTGATATTTTCAAACACCTCTTCGTCAAAATGTCTGTTTTGGCAGTTTTCGTCTCGGATAAGTCTGACTATTCCAGAAAAGAATTGTGGCGAAGAAACCCGTTGCTGTAAGGATTCTACTACTTCAGATTTAACATGCACAGTACAATGTGCATCACAAAGTTTTTCATTGACTACTGAAGAGAGCATTATGGGTCGAATCGCACTCGGCAGCTTCATAACTAGTTCTCTGTAGTTTGTCATGGCGGACCTGCACGTCACTTTCATCACTTTTAAGTCCAAAAGGAGAAGATGGTTGAACTTTTGCAGACGATCGAGGATGGCAGGAGGTTCATCATTGAAAATCAAGTTTGAAGACTGATGCAGGGTCACAGGCGTTACACTTAGGCTTCCATCTGACGAGCTTCGTCTTGGGGAAATTCCTGGAAGGTGCAGGCGAGAAAGGTTTTCGGTCTCATTTGGGTCTTCCTCAAGCTTTTCAAAGAATCCTTGCATCGCTTTGACGCATGTGCTAACTTCGTTAGGGTGCAGCCTGGCATTCTTGCATTTATCGCTCAACTTTTCCAGTACCATAGCGTAGTGGAAAATCGTAACATGCTTCGAACAACCAAGGCTCTGAAACAAAGGGTGAAACTTGCCAAATTCTCGAGGTATGCTGTATAGATAAGGCTTAATTTCACGATGCTCATACAGCTCGAGGACAGCTTGTTTTGGAAAGATAAATCTCTTTCCATGTTCGACCAAAATGCACGGAGTATTCGAGAGCTGCAGTAACTTTGCTTCATTTTTTTTAATCTCATTTGTTTGCAAAAAAGCGTAAATGCTTTCCATGACTGCTATTTTTGTGAATAGTTGCTGAGGTGAAACGTTTTCCTTTTCGGTTTTGTTTCCAAGGCTCGTGCAGATAGTTTGGCAATGGTCAGCAACAAGATTCACAGATGGCGTCTTCATAACCTCAAGCTGGACGATGAAATCGGTACAGTATCGGTTTGTGTTGCTTTGCGGAGGACAACCAAGCTCGTACCTGTGATAAGTAGGGTCCGCCCACTTTGGAAGCAAACGAGCTCTTGTCCAAACGATTTCTGCATTATCGACTGGAACCGCCCCTCGAAATGCAAAAAAGGAGCTCTCACCATTTTCCTTCGCCTGAAATGGTTGACATAAATCTCGGAGTGCTTTTCTAACTGGTTCACCGGCTACAAAAGGAATGTTACAGATAGCTGGTAAGAGTCCCTCCACTACAACATTTGGTCGTTTGAACAGATGTTTTACCAGTACTTTCGATTTCTTGTTTGTGTCCGCAGTTGGCTTTGTAGCTGCTTCGTGTGCAACTTCGCCAGCGTATGTTTTAAAGAGATCCTGGGAAACTTCATGTACCAGACCAACTGATCGCAGGAATGTTAACCATTCTGATGAATTCAGTGGTTCGGATGGGAATTTTGTTGGTGGGAGCATGGCGCTAAAAACCTCTACAAGGGGATCGTAAAAGGAAGATGCAGTTTTCAGGGTACCATCTGCTGAAGGAATAAATGGAGTTCTTCTCAAGCAGTCAAGTAGCCTTCGCTGTTCAGCCTCCGTTGTTGAAAGATTTGATAGAATGCCTTTACGAATGTACTCCAGATGTGCCTGCCTAGCGCTAGCGCTGAACACTCTCAAATTCGGCAAGATGCATGTGCAATACGCATCAACAGCAGATAGGCATTCGAGATTAAGGAAACTGAACAAACTCGACACGACTGACCACGATTCCAGGAAGATAACACCTAATTGACGTTCCAACACGTCAATTTCTGCTCTTGGTATTCCACTTTCCAAAACGCAAACTTTGCCATGTTGATCGATGCATGTGAAGCCCCCGTGTGTTGCCAGGTAAAATGGAAGTTTTTTCAACTTGCTCCTGTCGGCAGATTGAAAGGCCCTAACAGTCCTGCTGAAGTACTCCAAAACCACTCTGCAGTCTGTCGCCTCCAGTCTTCCAGGTGACTGTGGATCCATTTCGATCTTTTGAGCAAGCGATGTAAGTAGTGATCTTGGGAAACTAACAGATGAAACTAATAAGCGAACTAAGGCAATTGCATGGAACGGTGCGTTTTGTAGCGGAGCATAATTAAGTTCAGGCAGACCAAGTTTTCGCAACACGTCCAGAAGATTCTGATTTGCATCACCTGAGCTGACGTAATCGAGGACACATGCCGCTTGACATAAAGGAACAAGATACTGCGCAACAGGTTGCCCCGCACTGGTTGAAAAAAGCGAAGACAACCATTTCCTTTCTTTTACTTTTTTCCCTTCAGTGGCAGGTAGAATACTCCAGTTAGCAAGGGACCCAAGTGCATCCTTTATCTCGAGTTTCTTGGACTCTTGAGCTGTTTTTGAATCAGTTAGAGTGTCTCTGGTCCAATGGCTGAGGAAGGTCCATACCCTGGATATCCATCGCTGGTTAGGAAGTGATTTCTGATGAGGAGACCACTCAACTAACGCAGCTTTTCCGTAGACCTTGTGTGGTATTGTTTGAGGCAGGTTGTCAGCGAATCCTTGTGCATCAAGGGGCCTCAACACAGTTGATTGTTGGAACATACTATCCATGAACAAATTACGATACACTTCTTCATGGATAAAAAGCTGCGGGGAGCCTGGTAGAATATCTTGAAATCTAGAGAGGAATTTGGGATTTGTGCTTGAGAACAATTGAAGGCAGTTGTCTTGAGTCAAGAGCAAAGGAAGACCTGGAAGCTGATCAACGAAGTCTAATACTTCTTTACAGTACAACAACACAGAAATGACCCCCGAGGCATCCCTGAATGGTGTTTCGCTTACGCTACAGGGAATTGGTCCAGTCGTGCACAAGTCGAGCGATGGATTTGTAGAAGTTGATCACACAGGAGGGAGAAATGATGCATACAGGAACTCCAGATCGCTGAAAAGATTCGCATAGTCGCATGGAAAAGGCCACTAAGTTAAAGCCACTTGCAAGTAATATCTCTTCAAACGTTTTTCTTGCTTTCCTTTGATTCTCATCCATCTCCCTCTCTACTGAGCAGGCAAAGGGCCCCACTTTGGCGAGGTTGTTAAAAAAGGCTTGATTTCTTCCATGTCCTTTCAGAGGAAGCCAGGAAACTTCAACAACAGAGGCTTTGTTTAACACGTGGCGAGTCGCAGTGACATCCGTTGGTCTGCTCCTAATGACAGGCAGAATTTTTAACCCAGTGTTGTTAAGTTCTTGATAAAGAGAATCAATTAACGTCTTCCAATACAGTTCTGCAGGTGGTGCAAGGGGAAAGAATCTCTCGTAGGCATTGATTTTCCTCAATATCTCATCTTGAGTAAACGGCACAATGGAAGAACAGGAGATGGGCAGTTGAAGAAACCTCCGCACCTCAACTAAAAGTGTGAGTAACATGACGCCACCACATCCCCCAATAAAGCACTGTTCCAGTCACTGCGATATCCTCCAGCTTCATCTCTCCACAAATTTCACCTTGCCTCGTGGTCCAGTGCGAAGTGGCCATTTATGTGCACCGGTAATCAGTTTCGAAAGGGAGTGGGAGGAAGCAAAAAGCCTTCTTTCGCCGTTCATGAGGATAGCGTAACTTCTTCTCTAAAAGGCAAGCAACACCACCGCGAGGAAGCATCCCCAGTTCTTGTCTCTTAAAGGCTTTAGTGATACTCTCTTTTACCGTCTTCTCAAAACCAATCTGCTGGACGATTAACCACTTTTCTTTGTTTCCTAAGTTGTCTTCGATGTTTAAAACATAGGAAACCTTTGCTACTGGAATATCAGTTGGAAGAAGTTCTTCTCTCTCTTTTGCCTTTTCCGCAATTTGTCTGATGTAATCAGTAAATGCTTGTCTTTTGGCCTTGTCTTCCTCAGACAATGTTGTCTCGACTGCGTAAACGTTGGTTAGTTCTTCACTTTGTCCGTTAACTTCACAGAGGGTGATCTTCTTCACGTTTTTCACGAAGAGGAGAACTTCAAACAATTCTTTCTTCAGTTCTCCATCATCGCGTTTAGCATCGTTAGTGTAACGGGGCTGGGAGAGATTTTTGACATCAGAGACATTTGCGGTGTACGTAGGGGAAATCTGAACATAGTGCCGTTATCAATCGGAAAATGATTCTCCAGATAGCAGGAAAATACATCAGGGAATGTCTTCCGAAGTGCTGGGATATTTTGCAGCATTACACCAGGCTCTTGAATTGTCGCTTCAGGAACGTACTTACAGTGAGGATCAAATGCGCACAAAACCTCTCCAATGTCTTCTCCTTTGGACATGAAAGATGGCACATCAGTCAAGTGGTAAACGGCATTGAAACCTACACCATACTGGCCAGTCTTATTTGGATCTTCGCCCTTGCTCCCCTCACCAAGGTTGCGTATCCCATCAATGTCTGCATTCGTGAAGGGCTTGTTGTTGTACACACACAGTGCAGGTCCCTGGAGTGGTTTCCAACTGTCCTCGAACACTCTTTCATCGGGATGATGCCTGGGATCTTTGATAAAACAAATCTCGGTTGCCTGTGCATCATCGGCATTTTGTAGCAGCTCCTTCAAAATTTCTTTCTCACAAGGGTAGCCTGTTAGAATGCGCTTCAAACGATTTGTCAGCTTCTCCCGTTGCCCAAAGGCGATTCCAATTACATGAGGTCTAAGAGCTTCTTCTCGTCTTGATTTTACACCTAACTGAGTGCATGTTGGCCAAGGGATTTTGTCATTCACAAAATGGATGCCCTCCTCGTCCGGTAACCAAGAACAATTTCGAACGCAAAGTTCGCATATTGGTCGCATCACTCCTTTAGAGTCGGGTAGAGAACAGTTCCCAAGTCCCGCAGTGTCTGTGAGGGATCAACGTTAGATTTCACTGTCTCACCCAACAGTATTGTTAGGTACGTTGCAACTTTAAGGGTTTCCCCGTCTAGTGCATTCTCTCCAAAATTTCTCTTTACTTCAAGTAGGCTTGATATGAAATCCTGCGCATCAAAAGCCATCTTAACACCAGCTGCCCTCATTAATGGAGCAAAAGCCTCAGCCAACCTCTGTGGAAGGTTGAAAAGATACGGCGAACAATCAGCAGGCAGTGTAAATGCCACTTGTTGAGCGGACAGAAACCTCCTTCCGACAAGAATGAAATTCTCTCCGAGAAGTGGCTCTAAGATGCTAGTGCCATACTCATGGAGATATCGCTGTATGCTTCCATAGGCCTCTATGCAGACCTGGTCTAACTCTTTGTATTGTGAACTGTTTAGGCAGTCGACGTTTGCAGAGAAAGCACTGACAAGTTGCTGTATCACGTGCTCAAAGGTGACAGTCTTCATTTCTAAATTTAAAAGCCTTTTCACGTGTTTTGAAAGGGAAATACCAGTCAAAGGTTCACTGCAGCACACAAGGTATTTGATCTCCGTTGGGTAAGCTTCTTCGGATGTGATTAGGGAATTACCTTCAAATTCATCTCCTTTCCAGGGTAGTGGGAAATTTGCTGGCCTTTTGAGGACTGGAAGAAATTTAGCCTTCGAAATGCGCTCATAAAAGTTAGGTCCGGGTGACGGTTTAAATTTTGTCTTCTTCTCCATAAAATTGAGCAATGCATTTACACGCCCCAACGCTGCACTATTGTCAAATCCGTTTAGAATGTGAACGCTCTCAGCTCTTTCGGCTACCTCAGACCAAGGAAGATCATTGGAGGCCATTCCCAGTTGCTCAAGAACGGCGAGCCTTTGAGCGTTAACGTACGTTTCCTCATTGCCGAATGGAAATCTTCCATCTTCAGGACTAAACAGCGACGCTGCTTCTCTGTCAGGGTGCACAAGTTGTCTGGGTAACTTTAGAATTTCACCGGCTGGTGACGCTGGAATGCACGGGTGTAATATTATCAGCTCCCGGAAATCTTTTCTGTTGGCATCCAAAGCGTGTAAAGTCAACACATCCCTCAAGTTAGGTGGAAGGAAGGCAATATTTGGAAAGAAAATTTCACGAAAGAATTTAGTCTTGGTGTAGCGTCTTGCATCTATTTCTTCCGCTAGACCACTTGCTTCGAAAGAATGTAATACATCGAGCGGCAAATCGATAACCACCCCAATGCCTTTGCAACACATTTTAAGAACTTTGTTGGCAGCTTCTCCAATTTTGGACTCATTCCGAAAATGAGGATCAAGAAAAACTAGTTCCTTGATATCCACCCATTCCTCTCCATCAGAAAAAAGACAATAGTTACCACCGGCGAGCCTGGTATAAAAGCAAGTCAGAAGTGGCCAACAGTTGTGTTGCACTTGACATGACTTTGGCCATAACGAGTGGAACACATACGAGCCATCATTAGGGGCAACTGACTTCACATCCTCTAAAAGATCAAGGAAGGCAGAAACTACGGAATCTTCCATGAGCATACAATTCCAGTCCACTCCAAACGATCTTTTGTCGTCTTCAACTCTTTCCTGTAGACTTCGTCGGTTGGAGGCTACGGCAAATGCACCATTGATGTGCACAGGTAGACCACTGTGAATTGGGAGGGGAAGATAGCAGAAAATTGTGCCATTGAGGTTCCTTTCAGCGACCCTCTTAACAGCAGGCAAAGGTAAGAAAGTGTTTGCTTCCTTTGGCTTCAACTGAACTGCAACTCCCGCTGATGGAAGGAGAGTAGGGTCATTCCTTGCCGCCTCCATTGCTAGTCCAGTTCCCACTGAGGAAGCAACAAGCCAAGTTGTGGCCTCTTGAGGCAGGGTCGCGTTGAAGAAATTCCTCCCGTGTTTTGTTAGACTGCAGCTGACATCAATTATCATAGAAGATGCAGGAAACTTTTTTGGGTCAATTTTACGATCGCGTGACGACTTTTTCACTTTAGAAGCCGCTTGAAGAAAGTTACACTGTTTGAGGAATGCTAACTCCTGTGGACTAAAACTTAATGCAGTTGTAGGAAGTGTAAATGAAAACGATAGCTCCCTGAGTATTCCCGCTGGTGGTGTTGATTTTCTAACCTGAAACATTAGTGTTGGTTGCACATCTTGGCCCGCCAACGTCGGCAAGTGGTAGATTCCTACTCGTAAAACATTCTGAGTGAAAAGAAGCAAGTTGTTAGCCCCATGGATAAACATTTGCAGTAGTTCACGCATTTGATGGTCATCATAACACAGTTGCTTGACCTCACTTGTAATGGCTTGCTCTTTCGTTCTCAGGGGAAATCTAAAAAGCGTACCGTCAAATGAGTTGTCTTCTTTGTCAAGATGCAAGTCGCAGCCGAAGATGCCATTGAACGGTTGAAACTGATTTTTGAATTTTCGAAGTTTGCTGACGTCTTTGTTGAGATTGATCTTCATTCCTGGCCTCCTTTTGTTCTTGATGGCCTTTCCGAGATATGAAGTGTGAGGATCAAATATCGCGAAATAGTTCCTGCTCACGAACATAGGTACATCAGTCAGGTTGTAAACTGCATTGAAGCCCAGCCCGAACCTTCCAATCTTCTGAGTATCCTCTGCTTTTGTTGCTTCATTTAGCTTCGTAATGTTCACAAAGTCTTCATCATGAAATGTTGCATCATTGTAAACCCAAAAAGCAGGACCCTGGCAGCCTTTCATTCCCTCGTCAATCAGACAGGTCATGGCATTCTCATTGTTTCTTTCATCATACAGGAATTTCACCTCAGTGGCGCCAGCATCGTCTGCGTTCTGAATGAGCTCTTTTGGTACTGCAAATCCGTCGGTGTAGTCCTCAAGAAGTCGATTTAGACGAGTGGTAAGCCTCTCCTCTTGGCCAAACTCCTCCCCAATGAACAACTCATCGGGGTTCAGCATTCGATTTGTGAGGGACGGAACACCCAGACGCTCTGCAGTGGCACTGGGAACATTAGGGTGCAAATAAAATATTCCATGTCTTCATCGTCATCGTCGGTTGTCAACCATTCCTCATGTTCGCAGTACATGCAGCTTGTAGCTGGTTCAAGTTGGACATAGGTGTTTCCTTCGACGTGAATGGGAAAAAGAATTTTAGTTTCCAACTCAGGGCATAATTGCTCAGTTACCAACTCATTCAAGATTTCCACAGATAATTTGAGATCTCGTTTTACCTCTGAAGAATCGCGCTGGGAATTTCGATCTTCGTACTTCTCTTTTATCATGCTGAGGACTTGAAGCAGAAGGGCGGGATCACTTTGGGACCTCATACCACAACGGTGAAACAAAGCATCGAACTTCATCATTTCTGAGGGAAGAGGAATTATGTATGGTGCGAGATCAACTCTTGTTTTACTTGGTAGCACTTTGCAAGGTGAAGAGAAGCCGTCACCATTCCAAACCCATTCGGAGACCTTTACCAAGTCGAATGCCATATTTAAAGTGTCTTGGTTAACACCGCTGAGGTAGAAGTAGATTGCATTTACCACAACCATATAATAAGGTTTCTCTTCTATGGTGTAACAAGTAACCGCATTTTGCAAATGTTTTAAGACATCGAAGACATCGGGTTTGTTTTCCCAGCCAAAATACTTGCAAATTTCGCTCGACGGCTCCTCAGTGACAACAGGTTTTACTGTTCCAATAAGATTGGCCTGCCGCTGGCTCTTGATTTCTGTTGGCTTGAAAAAGTGCCTTTCTTCTTCTTCGCCTGTTTCACACCATGGAAGCGTAGACGGAAAGTTACTTGGCCTCTGCTGCAAACGAAACACCCAGCCTATATTCGTCAATAATGCACCCAGTTTTCGTCCATGAACTGGCTCGTGAAGTTTCTGGGGATGGATGCTGAGAAATTGCAAAATGGCCGTAGATTTCTCCTCAACAAATGGAAGAGGGGGAGCACACTTACTTTCTTAGCACTTTGAAATAGATCTTTGGCAGTGATCTTGTTGTCTTTCTTCATTCCAAGTGCCTCCAGAATGGCCAGAACAGCCGGGTCTTTGTAGAGCTCACCAACAGGAAAAACATCTTCGTGGGCGAAGAGTGCTTGCAGGTTTCCGCATCTTGGGTCGAAGACTTCCGATGCTCGCACCCGAGTTGTTTGCTTTGGCACAAATGACATCACTTGCAAATGAAGCTTGAAGTTAGCATTCATGTGAATGACATGAGCGAAATTTCTGAAAACATGGGGCATCAGCCTATCAACTTGTGCTTCGGTGTATTTGCCTCGTTGGATGTCGGGAAATATAACTTCGCAAAGCAGTTCAGTCGGTTTCAGAATCCTGACTTCCAAAAGACAAGCCAAGGCCTTGGAAGCGTCCTCTGAAATGTCAATGAGGTCCTGTAGTGGTTGAATGGGGAGAGAGTTATGGGACGCTGCACAGAAGCCTTCATTCTTTGAAACAAACATCATAGAGTGAGTCTGAAAGAGTGGAAGAGAGCACAGAAGATTGTATTCTTCACTTCCAAGCTGCCCCGGTCGCGCATTTGCTAGGAAACCCCTCAACATCTGCTTCTCTTGGATAGACATTTCCCGAATATTCGCAAGAAACGTTCCGGCGACCATATTGGAGAGACAGACTGCCATTGCCTTCATAACTCCTTTGACAGATGGTGGGTTTATATAGGTCCCCAGGACAGCGGGATGATGACTTATGAAGGCTGGACAGTCATGCATGACAAGGATGCCAATCTTCTCTAACACCCCTGCCAAGACGTCATTAATGCAGTCGCAGTTAAGGCGTTTGACAACTACTTTGGAAGGGTGACAAATCTGGGTCAAGGTAACAGGTGTCTGGGACATGATAAGCGGAATCAACGGTAGTCCTTTAAGGCACTGAAGTCCCTTTGCAGTGGTGAAGTGTTCCCCCAGGTATCTCCAAACAAGCTGAATCCAATCTCTGGGAGGGTGTTTATGGTTCGTGTCCTCTGGGAACCACGATACCGAGTGACCAGTTTTCCAACCAAAAGGCAGTGACTGCCAGAGCAGGGAAGGCACGTCATCTGAACCAAGCGGCCGCAATTGCGTGCTTCCTGCGATGACGAAACAGAGAAAGTAAAATATAGTAATACTGACCTCAAATTACTATTTTTTACGATGTTACACTAAAACCGTTAACATGCTGCAGCCAGCTTGCAATGTAACAAGTGTCAGTAGATTGAGAATATCGGATAACATTTTTTAGGTTAAGTAGAACGACTCAGCAGCGATTTTTCACTAGGCAAGATCAAGCATCCTTCAAACGCATCGTTTTAGCCTGGTATTCAAGATTTTTAAGCACACTCTCCTAAAGTGTGATTTTTCCAAAGTGTAAAATGATAAATGATACGAGGGTTTGAAATTAGCGCTAGTCAACTCGCCATTGCGAGTGTCAACCCCGCCGGGCGAGTGGAAGTCGTACATTACTCCGGTTTGGCGAGAGGAATTTTCATATTCAGAGAAATAAAACTGTAAGTGATTGTCTTTGGCAAGGACCAGTACTTTTCACACTCTGAAACCTTTAGGAACACGGCACATACAAGCAAATTTCCCGCTTGGTAAATCTGTACAGCGGCTTCCATTCAAGTAATAATTACACGAGGTACCTAGTCGTAGTGTGTGATGATACAGGTGCTCAGACTAAATCTGGTAGTGACGACGGTCACCACAGATTAGGAGCTACGAAGACGTTTAGTAAGAGTTGTAGGGTACACTTATCAATTAAACTAACTTTGAAATAGAAACTAACAGTCTTTGGCTTTTTTCTTTGAGGCTAGTTATTTTTGGCGGATACTATTTGGCGAGTGAAAACGTATTCGGGCGAGTAAAAACTGAACGTTACTCGCCCAGATGGCGAGTGCTCCCAATATTTAGTTTCCAGCCCTGTGATATCCCTTCCAATAAACTTTGTCATAAGAACCACGATTACTTAAATGGGACATTTGTGTTGGTTTGGCTTTCTTACCTTACTTATATGGAAGGAACCTTTCCGGTGTCTTTCGAATGCATTAGAAACCAAAAAATCGGATAGAGCAATGGGCAAAATATAAAAGCAAAATAGATAAAGATTGATGAGGTGCCTTTCCTTCGCTTTGATGAAACACTAACGTTGATTAGTAGATAAAGTTAACGAGTGCGAAGCGAAATTTTTCAACACTTACTTATATTTCATATGTATCTCAACCCTACCTTTCTATATCTCATAGCAAACAATCTATTATAATAATTTGGAAGCTACATACAGCTATAAAACTTATGTCACCTTAGTACTAGGCCAAAAGAATACCTTGAGAAACTGCTTCTTTGAGGTTAAGAAGGATGTCTTTGTGAATACTTGTATCCAGAAATTGATCAGCTAGGCCAGGAAAAGCGCTTGGGGATGTTCAGAAGAGGCGATGTACACAGTTTTGGCTCGAGTTTCAAATTTTGCAAATTGCCCATTAGAGAGTGGCAAAAGCTGTAACCCATCGAGGTCTGAGAAATGGCAATCGATGAGGGAAAATTGAAGAAGTAGCAGCTTCTCTTGTCTTTCAAGATTTACGTAACAAGGGGGCACTTGTCGTAACACATGTCTGATCAGAGGAGGTTCCATTTCGGTTTGATCTGAGGAGTACTTGTCCAAAGCACTGTGCACATGGCGTGGAACAGCAACAGCTGGCAAACCAACTGAAAGCAAGACTCGTAGGAGCAGATCATTCCAACGTTCCCCCGATTGTTGCTGGAAAATGGCTTCTTGTACCTTCACCCAACTGCCACCGTTTGCGTGGGTGTGCACAACGTTTTTGTCAAGAAAAAGTTGAAAGAAAGTTTTTTCAAGACCCCTCCACGTGTTGTTTATGCTGTGAATATCTGGCCATGCTCTGCAACATAACATGCTGTCTTTAAATTTCACAACCTAAAGATTACTTGTTTTTTCTTCTCACTGGAAACAATGCGCCCACGGCACTTAACGCAGTTCTGTTTGGTATCTGTCACCTGACATTTTGGAGAAGAGAAAAAAAAACCTAGAAACCGAAGTTTTGGCAGACGCTGACAAACATCTTCTTAAGACCCAAAAAGAATTATAATGGGGATAGAGGTCGAGGTATTCACCCCCCTCCCCCCTCTCCTTTTATTCGTCAAAGAGCAGGATAATAAAATTTCACGAAATTTATAAGGGAATATGCGAAAAGGTTTAATTACTCGTTTACATAGATATTAGAAACTAAGAGCTACGGTCACATGCCGACCTCCACTGATTATAGTTACAATTATAGTTTACTAAGGCTATAGATATTCGCATGTTACTTACTTGTAAATAGCCGCCTTGGGAACGAAAACTGTTTTCTCTTTTATGGCTTCCGATATCATCGTGGCATACGCCCTAGGAATGGCTTCCTCAAGCAGGCACTTATTCCATAATAATGACCTGTCGGTTAGATGCCGGCCTCCTTTCTCGAGGTCTTCTTGGTCTGCATTTGGACACTTTATGTAACGTCTGTTTTGATTCAAAGCAAAGAAGCCATTCACGTGCACTGGTAAACCTGTCAAGCTGGTTTGTTGAACCGGTAGTGGCAGGAAACAAAATACATGGCCTTTGATGTCGGGTGTCTGTAATCTTGCACCTGTCGGCAACGCCATTGCAACGCCAACCATGGGGAGGTAGCTGAGAACTTTGTCAGTCATAAGTTTCTTAAACGTTGAAGACACCTGTCCCCCACAGAAGTAGTTTGTGACGAGGAATGAATGTTTCTTCGTGCTGTTCGTGGATTGCAAATTGAAGTCTACTGTCTCTATGGTGACTGGGTAAGTCACTGTAACGGAGTCAGGCATAACTTTTCCAGGTGCAATCTTCCAGCGGAATTCCTCCCTCTTTTCTCGCACTGTTTGAAGACTTTCATCGGCAATCTTCACTTGAAA